>PVKA01042963.1:0-17063 GCA_004027165.1 Ctenomys sociabilis | reverse complement strand
AAAAAAAAAAAAAAAAAAGAAAAAAGCCAAGGCATATCTAAATCAAATTACTTATAAAGCATTAGAGAAAAGAGAAATTACACTGGTACCTTGGTTCATGAACTCAATTTGTTCCACGATTCTGGATAAGATAGACACAGTCATGTTTGTCACCTGATGCAGAGTTCATAAATAATTCTGCCTAATGTTTCTGTCTGCAAACCAAATTGTTCACAAACAAAGTGATCATAAACCAAGGTACCATTGTATTTTAAAATCGTGTATTTGGTTTTGAATACCATGCGTCTGATTTCATAACACACAATTTTTTTCTTTTCTTTTTAAGACAGGGTCTCAGGGATACTGTGCTGTGTATAAAAACAAAGGTTACAAGAAAACAATTCACAGAAGTCCACTTATAGGAGGAAGCCAGAGTGATCAAACTCACAGAAGGTAGAATGGCAAGTGCCAGGAGTTGTGGGAGGGAAACTGAAGTTAGAGAGTTTTTTTTTTGAAGTTAGATTTTAAGGCGTACCAAACTTCAGTTTTTCAGAGTTCTCAAGGTGAATGGTAATGATGGTTACACAAATTCTGAGAGCCAGGGCCAATGGCACATGACCATAATCTCAGTTAGTTAGGCACTGAGGTGGGAAGATTGTGAGTTGAGACCAATCTGGACAAATTACCAAGAGCCCACCTCAAAAGATAAAAAAAAAAAATCACCATTTGCACTGAAGAATATAGGTAAATTCAACAACAGCAGACTTCTCAGAAACAGTGAAAGCTAGAAGACAGTGAAGCAAGATCTTCAAAGTACTAACTGAATAAAACTATCAGTCTAGAATTCTATACCCAGTAAAAATAACTTCTACAAATGAAGGTAAATTAAAAACTTCTTCAGAAATACAAGAGCTAACAAGAGTTCAAGAAGCACTGAAAGAAGTCCTTCCCTCAGAAAGAAAATGATACCAGACAGAAACTGCAACTACATAAAGAAACAGTCTTGGAAATATAACTACACAAGTAAATAAAATATAATGCATGATGGACTTAGAAAAAGCATACTTATTTACATTATT
Source organism: Ctenomys sociabilis (assembly GCA_004027165.1). Taxonomy (NCBI): domain Eukaryota; kingdom Metazoa; phylum Chordata; class Mammalia; order Rodentia; family Ctenomyidae; genus Ctenomys; species Ctenomys sociabilis. Next base: position 16,005 of record PVKA01042963.1, on the reverse strand, counting down.
AAAGAAAATACCAAGAATTTTCAAGCACTCATATCTTCTAACATGCCAGTCTTCAAACAATTCAATGTACCTGTATTAACAGAATCTAGCTTCCATCATGCCTTCCTATACACCACAATCTTATTCCTTTTTTATTTTTATTATTATTATTATTGTTATTTTTTGGTGGAACCAGGGGTTGAACTTAGGCCCTTGCACTTGCCAGGCAAATGTTTATTCAACTGAGCTATCTCCCCTACCCCTGTTATTTATTACTTTTATAGAAAGAAATTCTATGGTAAAAAAATATTTGAAACAGAGTGTGTCTCTCCCAATCACAGAATTTTACATATTCCTGATTCCAGCCTGTGTTTTATTACATAGACAGTGATTCCGAAACCTTTATGGAGGACTTGTCTACAAAGGACGTCCTCGAGATAGAAGTGTAACAGTGGTAAACATATAATTTATCTACTTTTCAATGTCTCCAGGAACCCTGAAGTCACTTAGAAATAGTCTACAAGACAGCAAAGAATGTTCCTAGCTTATAAAAAATGTGAAATACAGCCTTAGGTTTCAATGAATTGCTGAGGGTGTCCCAAACTGGCAAAAGAAAACTTTTGCCAAGTCTCCATAAGGAAAATTAATTTGTCAAGCAAAAATGTCAAAGTAATGGCTGCAAAACAAAGTTTCAGGGTTAGATGTTGAAACAGGAAATGGAGGGCCTGCCAAATAGCTCAGCAGATTAAAGCACCTACAAGCAGGCTCAGGGGCAGAGAGTTCAATCCCCAGGCCTGCAGTGCCGGCCCTGCCCGGTAAGACACACTTGAGACTGGACTAGTGGCACACGCCTGTATTCCCAGCTCTTGGGAGGCTACGAACAGGAGGATCACTATGAGTCCAATCTAGTAGTAAGACCCTGAATACCCTGTAGAACCTTCCCTAAAATACAAAAAGAAAAAAAAAAAAGAAAGAAAAAAAAGAAACAGGAAATGGAAAGCAGTTAGTTCAAGCCTCACAGGGAATGTGGTAATAAGAATTAAACCTCTGTAATATATCACAATGGCAGAGAGATCACAGAATGGGAACCTCGCCCACTGGCTCTCCAAAAACATCAAATTAAATGCAATCCACATTTAGGTCTTCTGATGTCACAACAGAACATACAGCTCAAGTCTACAGCTCAAGTTCACGTGAGACCTATTGCCACTCTGAGATCAACAATTGCCCATAACATAACTCTGTTAGCACAACTCCAAAGGAAAGTTACCAATTATTGGCACCAAGTCATTGTATTCTGTAAAATGCAATCAAGACAACAGGAAAATTACATGATTTAGTACTCACTAATGAGAACCATGGAAGAAAAAAGCATTCTTTCAGCATTTTACTCCAGGTAAAACCACTAGATAATTTTCTACTTGATGACAATAAATTTATCCAAATGGATATACTGGTTATATGCCCAAGAAATGGAAACATGTTCGAACAAACTTACATAAGTGTTCAAAGCAACTTTTTTTTTTTTTCCCTGAGAGAGAGACAAAGTTCCCAGGTTAGATTCAACCTCCTAGAGTTTTCTTTTTAATTGTAAGGAGAAAAAAAAGTATTTTTCAAAACAAGATAATAGGAAAATAGCAATGGTTAATACATTGCATATCGTTATCTTTATTCAGAGTACAAGATACCAGCATTAACTGTCTAACCAATATTAACACAAACCTTTATCAATGAACTAAGAAAAATTAGTAGTCTAACTTTTCTTTTTTAGTGTATTTTGTACAGGATTTCACTATGCAGCTCAGACTTGCAGTGATCCTCCTGTTTTTAGTCTCTTCAGCACTGGGATTATAGGCGTGCACCATTGCCCAGACTCAGTGGCCAGCTTAGTGCACACAGGGCTGGGGCCAGCGCAACATGTGGTGCAGGGAATCAAACCCTGGTCTTTGTGTTTGCCTAAGCTGGCACTTAGTCCACTGAGCTATCTCACCAGTCCTATAACTATCTTATCTTTCTTTTCTTTTCTTTTTTGGTTATAGGGTCTTACTAAGCAGCTCAGATTTGTAGTGATCCTTCTATTTCAGCCTCTCAAGCCCTGGGATTACCAGCCACCACATTGGTTCACCCGGTTTAGCGGCACAGCATGCAGTAGCAGGGATCAAACTCAAGTCTTTCCACTTGCCAGGCAAGCACTTAGACCACTGAGCTATCTCCCCAGCACTTAACTATCTTTATTTATTTATTTTATTATTTTTTTTTTTTTGGCTTTTGCTTTTCCCTTCTTTCTCCATTCCCCCATTCCAGTCTCTCTTTCCTTTTGAGGTTTCTTCCCACTTCACAATATCTATTATACATTTTGGATCACATTTACTCTTTCAGTTTCTCACACTAGAGAGACAATACATTTACAGATGTGCATCCGGTTTATTTCACTTATAAGTATCGTCTTGAATTGCATCCATTTACCAATAAAAGGCTCCAATTTATCCTTCTTTCTGGATGAGTAGTACTCCATTGTATAAAAAGATCACACCCTTTTGAATCATTCCTAAGTTGATGGGTATTTGGGTTGTTTCCAAGATTTAGCTATTAAAATTGTGTTGTTATAAACATAGGTGCACATATATATCACTGTACCATGTTTTTAATTCTGGGAAGATACCCAGAAGGAGAATAGCTGGGTCAAATGAGTCCACCAATCCTGGTCAAATTTCTGGGCTTTAAGTGATCCTCCTGCCTCAGCCTCTCAAGTAGCTGAGATTATAAATACATGCCAACACTCGTAGCAAAGCAGCATTGTTCTTAATAGACAAAAAGCAGAAACAACCCAAAGTCTATCAAGTTACAAATGGAGAAATAAAATACATTATATCTATATGATGAAATGCCAGTCAGCCCTAAGAAAAGGGATGAAATACCAAAGGCAGAAATAAGGACTATTTATTGTATGATTCCATCAAAAAGGACAAACCTATAGGGACAAAAATCAGACTGACAGTTGCCAGGAGATGGAGGAAGGGACTGATTAATGGGTACCAGACTTGTTCTAGGTTGTGATTAAGTGTTGCGGAGTTCAACAGTGATTGTACAACACGGTAATGTCAGCTAGGAGTGGTGGTGCATTCCTGTAATCATAGCACTTGTGAGGCCAGAGGATCACAAGTTCAAACCTGAGAAACAAAATGTGTCTCAAACCTTTGAATAAGGAGCAGGAGAAGGCGGAAGAGGAGGAAATGAAGGAGGAGCCGCGGTGGCAGCGGCTAAGGAGAAGATGGAAAAGGAGGAGAATGTGGAGGAGGAGGAGATGACGACAATGAGTTGTGAATGAGGGGATAGGGAGATAGCTCAGTGGCATAAGCACCTACATCTGACCCCTGGTACCAAAAAAAAAATTGTGAATATACTAAAAGCTACTGAGCAGAAATTTTATTTATTTATTTGTTTGTTTGTTTGTTTGTTTATGGCAGGACCAGGGATTGAACTCTCAGCCTCTTGCAGTTGCCAGACAAGCACTTATTCTACTGAGCCATCTCCCCACCTTCCTGAACAGAAATTTTAAACAGTTAACAATACACTTCAGATAAATTTTATATTATATGAATTTTAGCTCATAAAAATCTATTTCCAAATGCTAGTAATCTAGTACCTGTACCTGCCATTACTTCAAAAACACTTCTGTTCATAAAAAAAATCATGTAAATGGGGGCTGAGGAGATGGCTCAGTGGAATAAGTGCTTCCCTAACAAGCGCAAGGGTCTGAGTTCAATCCCCAGTTCCGAAAAAAAAAAAAAAAAAAAAAGATTTATGTGGGCTGGGGAGATGGCTCAGTGGAATAAGTACTTCCTTGGCAGGCACAAGGGCCTGAGTTCAATCCCCAGTCCCAACAAAGAAAAAAAAAAAAAAAATCATGCAAATTATTAAAATGGAATATACTGAGATTCTAGAGAAAATAAAACTACAAAGACAATACACAGTGATTCCAATTACTGGTGTGGGGAAGTAAACACATGTGACTTTTTTTTCCCCTAGAACTGGGCCTTTGTACAAGCTACATACCCATCCCTTTATTTATTTTATTTTATTTTCAGATAAGATCTTGCTAAGTTGCCTACTCTTGGCTCAAACTTGCTATCTTCCTGCCTCATCCTCCCAGAGCGCTGCTAGGATTATAGGAATGTGCCACCATGGTAAACAGAGACACAAATTTTAAGAGTCAAGAAACTATTCTGGAAGGTACCACCAAAGCTACAGAACTTTAAAACACCATATATATATATATATATATATATATATATATATATATATATATATATATATATTTTTTTTTTTTTTTTTTTTTTTTTTTTTTTTTTTTTTTTTTTTTGGCGGAACTGGGGATTGAACTCAGACCATTGTGCTTGCCAGGGAAGGACTTATCCCACTGAGCCATCTTCCCAGCCCCGAAAATACTTTAAAGAAAAAATAAAAATAAGTAAATGAAGCACAAAGAATAAATCTAAACTGACAAAACCATGTCTGATTCAAAACATCTCAGTGTTTCTCTTAAACATATCATCTGGTCCCAAATGAAAGATTTTAGGAATGATTTACTAAATAAATTCAAATTCTTATGCAATCAAGAAGTACAGGAATCTCACCACAGAATGCAGAATGTAACAAAAGCACCTAAATCTTTACAACTACATGGAACCCCTCCACAAGGCAGTAGAAATAAGCACTGACCTAAGAAATACTGAAAACGAGCAGAAGCTGTAAGGCTAAAGGCAGAAAGAAGCACCCAAAAATTTGTTCTCTAGTTTAAGTACCCCCAAGGGCACAGAGGACAAAGCCAGTACAGGAGGAAGTAAATGAGTGGTGGTTGGTGGGAGCCAGGTTTCTCACTGTAAAGTGGAAAGCCACAAATAGCAATGTGGAGGTTAGAACAATCTGTATGTAACAGAGCTGAAAATGTAATGAGCTCAGGCCCAGCCTCATCCAGGCATAAATATATATACAAGTATCTATTGGTATGCAGAGATGTGCACGTTGACATGTACACATGTACATTCTTGCTGTCACCTGAGAGCCTAGAAACAAAAACATTTCAGTGCCAATAAACACACCTAACTCCCAAATCTTAGCTTTGTATACCATTCTCTAGCAAAAGGAACCAGATTTCCCTGGAGAATGAGTAATCATGGGACCAGAGCAAAATATACATAAGATGAGCCTTAAAGTATCTTAGATTGCAAGGAAGTAAAAAAGTAATCAAAAAAATAAACCAATGACAAAAATATAAACCAAAGGCTGATCAAAACACAGTGTATTTAAAGTTTTTAAATGTATTACTGTAAGACATTTTGCATTAAATGCAGATTAATCTCCCTCAGAATCCTCCCTATCACTTCAAAAACAGCCCTTATGCTAGCCACTTTCTGCAGCAGTTCTGAAAGCCTTTTTTGTGAGCATTTTTAGGATGTGTGATCAAAATGACAAGCACCAGTATGGAATGCCATCCAACAAAAAGACAGGCTTATAAACACATGACTATATGCCCTCATCTTCCTTATTCACCTAGGGCCGGCCAGATAGCACAGTAGACTGAAGTGCCTGCTTAGGCAGGGCGTAGCGGCCAGGGTTCGATCCCAGGCCGTCCTGGGCCCCACCCCTGGGGCGTACTAAGACAGAGACTGAGACTGAGCATGGTGGTGCACCTATAAACCCAGAGCTTGGGAGGCAGAAAACAGGAGAATTAATAGGAGTCAGATCTACATAGTAAGACCTTGTAGATGCTGTCCTAAATATATTTTTTTTTAAAAGTAAGCATACTGGGCCAGGGAGATAGCTCAGTAGAATAAGCACTTGCTTGCAAGGGCCTGAGTTCAATCCCCAGTTCTGCTAAAAACAAATAAAATAAAATAAATAAATAAATATTATGGCAATATATTTATTGTTGTTTACCATAATTTAGAACTCACATTTAACTAGCATTTTGTAATTCTACATTCCTTTTTAACTCAATGGAGAATGTCAAATCTCCCACACTGTATGTTAAATCAGTCCTAATATGTCAAAGACAAACATGTAATAAACATGGAAATAAAGTTTTAAAAAAAGGGGGTTGGGGAGATGGCTCAGTAGAATAAGTGCTTGCCTGGCAAGCACAAGGGCCTGAGTTCAATTTCCAGTTCCACCAAAAAAAAAAAGTATACCTTATTCACCTAATCAGGCATCTTAAGACTTCTGGCTCTTCTCCAAAGTCAAAAATCTCCAAGAGAGGGAAATGTTTTGAATTGATTCTGGGCATCAGGTAGCTCCAACAACTAGACATATTGGGAAGAAGGATCAAAAGCTGCTTCAGAAAATGGCAAAACTGACAGGATTAAATGTGTGAAGCAACTGGGTACATTTTGAGGGAAGAAGATTAAATGGCAATGTGTCTTTTGCTATAATAAACTTTTAAATTTGATTCACCATATTTTTGACCCCATCTCATCCATCAAAAAACAAAAAAAAAAAAAAAAAAAGAAATACAGAAGCCAACTAAAAGAACTCCCAGGAGCCAAACCTAAAATACCCCAGCCAATAAAATTGACATAGATACCACCCTTAAGTACATAGAATGGAACTTGCCACTCCTGTGTAGGCTATATACAGTGACTCTCTTCCAAAGGGAACAGAATACAAAGGGAAAAGAAAAGAAATTACACATACACACACACGCGCGCGTGCACGCGACCTCAAACTAGGATCAATGTAAGTCCTTCCAAAATCCACATCAGTCTAACCATGAAAATATCAGACAAATCCCAGCTAAAGAACATCTTACAAAACACTTGACCAGGAATCTTCAGAAGTACCAAAACAACACTGAGAGGTCACCACAACCAAGAGGAGTTCAGTTACTAAACATAACAGGGGATTCCTGGGTGGGAGCCTGAAACAGGAAAGGTATATGGCGGGGAGAGGAACTGGAAATCTGAATAATGCATGGACTTAAGAATAATGTATCAATACTGATTCAGGGAGCTGGGGAGATGGCTCAGTGGAATAAGTGAGCGCAAGGGCCTGAGTTCAATCCTGGTTCTGCAAAAAAAAAAAAAAATATATTGGTTCATTATGACAAATGGACCACCCTAATATATTACTAAAAGGGCAAAATGGTTATTGGGTAGACAGAAATTGTCAGTATTATCTTCATAATATTTCTGTATCTTCAACAGATATAGTTTACTTTTTTAAATGTAACATTTACAATAAACTATACACTGTGCCTTTTTTTTAAGTGCTAGGTATCAAGGCCAGGTATATAATCTCAGCACTCAGAAACTGAGGCAGGAGGATTACTTTTGTGTTCTAGCCCAGCCTGGGCTACGAAGTGAGTTCAAGGTTAGCCTGAACTGCATAGTGAAACTCTGTCTCAAAAAAGACAAGTAAGTGCTAGATCTTAAATCCAGGGATTGGTGCATACTAGGCAAGCACTGCACATTGAGCTACATCTCCAGGCCTTGAAACTTTATTTAATGCACGTAGAGTACAAAAATGCCTAACATATTCTAGGCATCATAGCACATATCTTATAATTACAGCACTCTGGAGTCTAAGGCAGGAGGATTTCAAGTTTACGCCCAGCCTGAGCAACTTAACAAGACTTTGTCTTAAAATGTAAATAAGTAAGTAAGTGCTAGGTGCACTTTTTTTTTTTTTTTTTTTTTTTTTTTTGCTCAGTGCAAAAGACCCTTAGGTTCAATTCTCAACCCTCCACTGGGGGAGGATATCTAAAATATGATCTTTATCCTTAAGAAACTTGATGGTTCACTGTGAAGTAAGCAAATGCTCATGAAACAAGTGTAAAATACAAAAGAAAACAAATGAATATGGATAAAAGTATACTAGAAATATGGAGGTTTAGAATTGTCAGGGAAGGCTTCAATAAGGTGATAAAATTAGAGTTTATACCTTAAAATTACTTTAGTGCACCAAAGTAGAAAGGAGATAAACAGAATAATGAAAAAAAAAAGATAGAAAAAAAGAAATTTAAAACTTCAGCCCTCAAAAGTAAAAACTGAAATGGATCTCACAGTAGCAACGCTTAAGTATGTTTAATGGAGCCGGGCGTGGTGGCGCATTCCTGTAATCCCAGCACTCGGGAGGCTGAGGCAGGAGGATTGTTGTGAGTTCAAGACCAGCCTGAGCTACAAAGTGAGCTTAAAGCCAGCCTGAACTGCATAGCGAGACCCTGTCTCAAAAAGACCAAAAAAAAAAAAGTATGTTTAATGGTCGTGTGACAGAAATAATAGTTACATCACATACCCATTTAACTTATAAGCTGACCTCTGGTAAAATGTGACCAATGCTGAAGGACAAAAAAAGTGACAGCTGCTAAGTACAGCCATAACAGGAAATGCCAAGACATGGAAAGACAGGAAGCAGGTGGCCAAGTTCTTTTCCATAACTTTCAAGACAAGTGTTTGTCAACCTGCAAACATGTACTGACCATGTTTTGTGCAACATCCTTTCCTCTATACTAGCTTAACATTCAACAACTCATCTATGAGCCTTTATTAATGCAAGAGCTTAATGTAAAAATAGAATTAATAACTGTATAGAAGGAGAAACATGTCAGAATACTCCATCATCCCCAGCTCTAATAGGGATCAGGTAACTTTTAAAAAACAAAATAACTTGAAGCCTTAGACATAATAATTTATTACTACATAATAATTTATTCCCCAGGCTTCTTCCTTTAGCAAAGTTCACTGCATCTTAGCCTTTAATGTGCATAAAACCTGTGCGTGATTATATACATAAAAATATCCACACTATACTTTCTCAGCAACTTATGGAATTTCCAAATACAGTTTCCCTCCTCTGTGATTTCTGCCTAGTGCATGAATTCTAACTCCGGAAAGAGGCTCACTCTGGGGTGGAAAGGCCATATCCTATATGGAAAATACTTCCATAATTACATCTGAAGCTGCACAGGATCCCTCCAGATAAGGCGCTTTCAGTCACTAAAGTTATACACAAAAGGCGAAAAAGCACTGAGAACATTTTAGAAAAGAGCTGAGTGAGGAGCTCCTTCAAACTCAGGGCCCACAATGGGGTGACTTTTAAAGCCTGAGGGAGGAAGGCAACTAGTGGAAAATAACAAAATAAAAAGGAACACAGGAATACTGTAATCACTAGCTGTGGGGGAAGTGCCCTGCCTGGGACACAGAGGAGCTCATTTCTACCTCAGACCTTGTTCTAGTTACTGCGTCTGCCAAGGAAGCTCTTCTGCCCTTCAGGCCACAGCTCAAACTACTTCTCTCCAGTAAGGCTTCCTCAGTCACTAATCATCTACCTATCCCTAGTCACTCACTATCACATTGACTTGTTTTATTTTCTTAAAAGTTCATATGAAAGGTCACAAACCACTTCTATAAAAGGCCAGATTAGTGGGCACAGTGACAGACACGAAGACTGCTGTCAAGTTCTAGGCTAGCTTGAGTTCAAGGCCAATCTAGCCTCAGAGTGAGACCCTGTCTCAAAAAAGAGGTCAGATTACTGTGTACAAGCCAAATCCAGCCTGTTTCATGCTTTTGAGTAGCATTTGAGCTAAGAATGTCTTTACATATTTAAATGGTTAGGGAAAATGTTTTAAAATAATATTTCATGATATGAAAATTAAGTAAAACTCATTTCACTGACAAAGTTTATTTGGAAAACAGATGTTCTATAGTTTACAAAACTAGCCCTGAAAGTTTAGAGAAGGTAGAGGTCTTATCTGTTTTGTTCCCAACCTACAACCCAGTACTTAAAAATTCTAGAACAAAGTGAGGGCCCAATAAATATTTAATGAGTAAATTAATAAGAGACTCATAAATGTCACTCTGAGGAATTTAAACTTAAACCCTCAGACATTATAGATCTTGTAATATGCAAAAAAAAAAAAAAACCTTGCAGAAAGGGGCAAAATATTCTAGTAGAGGCCCACACAGCTTCATGTAATGATGGTCACCATCAAACTGTAGACTACAAGGTCTTGTGATCATAAAAGATTCTCTCAGTCACTGCAAGGTGGCACAGTTGATGGTACTCCCAATTATTTTAAGATACAAATACAGTACTGAGAAATCTCATTTCCTATACCTAGTACACAGCATCAATCTCATGTTACATATTAATAAATGCTCACAATTACAACACATCTAGATCATATGCTAATGAATTTCCAGCATGTAAATTTTTCCTATGCCACTGATCAACAATCTTCTGTAAGCAGCTGAAAATTTTTTAGAAATTAAAAGGTTACCACCCACAGATGAAAAGCAGCTTTTTAATCTTTTTATGCTAGCCGGCGAGTGGGTGTTAAAAAAAAAAAAAAAAAAATACAAGCCAACTCTGTTGATGGAAGACAAGGTATTGTTAAAAATCCCACCTATAAGCATGGTTTGTTACATGACACTAGTAAAACTACCACCTACTTGCAATTTGGGTCTCAGTCTTTCTACTCTGCTGAGAAAAAAAATGTACCCTCCTCCTGGAGCAATTTTATGTTGCTAATATTTCCATACGGCTAGTGACTTCTATACACAGTTACTTTAAAAAAAAAAAAAAATGACAAGGGTTAGGCTTAACCAATTGTTTCCCCAAAATCTAAAATACTGAATAGAAGGTGTAAACAAATCAAAAGTTTTATTTACCTTAAAGGTGTACCTGTTTTTTCTGACTTAGGTTATCAGCAATGAACTAATTTAGGAATTCGGACTTCACAGAGATGCTTACAGCATTGGTACCTTTGACAAGTATCAGACTCTCAGCAACCATCTTGGATAGGGGGGTCGTCTTTTTTCTCTATGGCACCCTGAGAACAATAGCAAGGGTCTTCTGAGACCAGTATGTTATGTGTCAGCACAGGCTGGCCATTAGCTCCAAATTTCACCTGAAGGGCCCTCGGAGTGCTGAGGACTGGGTCCAGGGCCAACGCTGCACACATCTTTGCTGTCGGATTCCTGCCTTTCCTTTCCAGTAAGCGTGCCTTCACTTTTACAGAGGAGTGACCACGGCACAGCGGCCGGTTCCACGGAGCAGCGGTCGGGTCCTCACAGGACAAAGCTCCCCCTTCCACACCGGCGCAACACCAAGTTCAGAAACAAAACAAGAGGTGCAAAACTGGTTTCAGATGGCAACGGTCCAATCCTATGGTCAACTTTTGGGGACGCGAGGACTCCCAGAACTTCAAACCCCACTGGGAGCCAAACCCGAACAACCCCCGGGCTAGGCCTTGCTCCACCGCCAGCCCCTCCCTCACCTCGGCCCAGACCCCCTTCAGAGGATGAGGGTACAGGGAAATAGGGTAGGGAGAAATGGGATGCAGAGAAAAGGAGTGCAGGTGAAGTGATGCGGGGAGGAAAGGGGGGTATAAGGCGGGTAACGGTGCAAGGAGGGAAAGTTGGTTCGGGGGATGGGGGCTCGTTGGAAGAGGGTGCGGGGAACGGGAGTATGAGAGAAAGGGGTGCGGGTAAGAAAAGGGGTGCGGGAAAAAGGATGGGATGGGAGGAAAAGAAATGTGCAAGGAGAAAACGGGTACAGGTGCCGGCGCAGCGAAAGGAAGGGGTCAGGGAACGACGGGGTGGGAGGTCCGAGAAGGGGACGCCGCGATCTCACTGACAGCGGTGGAATAGTGGCCAGCCGAGGCAGGTTGGGCCAAACCAGGCCGGGCCGTGGCCGCACCCCCACAAGCCGCCCTGAGAAGCCCACCCCCACCCAACCCCTCCAGCCGCTTGCCAGGATCCTACCGTGGGCGGGGACGCGCACTCACCGGCAGGCAGCGGAGGGCAGCCGGTGTCCCGCAGCGCCGTCGCATGAGTTCGGGCCTTGGCTCCTGCCCCGGCCGCTGCACCGGGTCCATCCCCTGCTCCCTCCTGGCCCTGCCCCCGCCGCCTCAGCCGCCGCCGCCTCGGCCCGGCGCGAGGAGCGGGAGCGAGACCGCGCGCGCCCCCGCCGCCCACAGCCTCCACCCCCGCTGATGGCGCATGCGCGAGGCGGTGCGTCGGTGCGTGAGCACGCCGCCAGGGATGGGGATAGGCTACGGCCATTGGTCCCACCCACCCGCGCAAGCGCTGAGCAGATCGCAGGAGAACTAGGAGTCATACCTGAGTAGCCAGACCAACAACGGCGAGAACAGCGCAATGTAGGGAATCACTGCCGAGGTCGTACTTGCGCGCCGGTTGTGGGCGAGGAGGCCGGCCGTGACTCCTTTGTCTCGTTTCCCGAGTCTTTGTCTTCGCTCTAAAGGATACCGGTGGCAGCCTACTGAGGTTTGAGAAGTGAGGGAGAAGGGAGCCTTCCAAGTGCAATTAGACCGAGTTAAATTTGTAATTTCTGATTGCTCCTCCGGGGGGCGCATGGTGCCGGGCAAGCTTTGAAGGGGGATTAGTGGAGGATGGAGGGGCTGCCATTCTAGAGGCTGTCAGGAGGAGCTCCTTAAGGCAAGGTCGCGAGCGCAGGAAGTCCGAAGCAGATGAAGTAAGGGTTTCCCGAAGCGTCAAAGGGTCTTTGGTGAAGTTTCTAGAGATTACTCAGCAGTGTGAAGAGAGACAGGGTTTCACCATTGAGGCAGGTCCGGGCTGGGAGACTAAGCCGATGCAGGAGGGTGGAGATGGGGAATGAATGGCCAGGGCTTCGTGAGTGGGTGGGGCTGGAGAAGGAGCGGGTGGCAAGGATGGCTCAGGTGGGAGGTGGTGGGAGGTGTATTTATAGATCCGGGAGAATCGGAGACCCCAGAGAAAAGGGACTCAGGGTAAGTGGTAAACCTAAATGCAAAAGATAAAACAACACCTTTAGAAAAAAAAAAAAGCCTTTGTGATCTTGGGATGGGCAAAGATCTCTTGGGACACACAAGCATGAACCATAAATGAAATTATTTGTAAACTGAGCTTTATCAAAATTAAAAACTGGACCAGCGAAATAGTTCAGTGGACCAAGCGCCTGCTTAGGCAAGTGCTCAGGAACCGGGGTTCGATCCCCCGACAGTATGCCTCGCCGGGCTGCAAACCTGAGCTCGCTAAGCCGGCGACAGAGTCTGGATGTGGTGGTACACACCTGTAATCCCAGCGCTGGAGAGGCTGAAAACAGGATCATTACGAGTCCGAACTGCGTAGTGAGGCCCTGTACAAAGTACGTAAATTTTTTTTAAAAAATTAAAACTGCTAGTCTTTGAAAGACACTATGAAGAAAATTGCAGACGGCAAGAAGAGTTTGCAATAGAAAATAGTTGTTGGAAAGCCAGGCATGGTGGCGCAGGCCTGTAATCCCAGCACTCGGGAGGCTGAGGCAGGAGGATTGTTGTGAGTTCGAGACCAGCCTGAGCTACAAGGTGAGCTTAAGGCCAGCCTGAACTGCATAGTGAGACCCTGTCTCAAAAAAGACAAAAAAAAAGAAAAAAAGAAAAGAAAAGAAAATAGTTGTTGGAGACCACCTTGGTCTACATAGTGAGTTCAAGGCCAGCCTGGACTACATAGCAAGACTCAGTCTTTAAAAAAAAAAAAAAAAATGTCTAAAATATATAGAGAACTTTGAGTGGAGCAGTGCAGGGCATCAAACCCAGGCCCTCACACATGTGAAGGTAGCAGCTCCACCATGGAGCTTTGCATCCAGCCCTTAAAGAACTCATGACTGAGTTAAGACCACTCAAACAATATGCCAAGGGTTTTAGTAAATGCTTCATAAACTGAGTAAATGGCCAATAAGCAAAAAATGCTCAACCCATTTAGTCCTTAACCACAATTACACACAATTGGACTTGTAGAATAGCAAACAACTGATAGCCCAACCATCAAATTCTTGTCTCCTTCACCATACTGAACTTCCCAGTGAAGACAATAACAAAGTACATATTTGCACACAATCTAGCTTTCCTGCCTACAGCCAAACAGTAACTGCCTCTCCACTGTGTGATAGCAGATGAGTTTCCCCTTGGGAATCAGGATTGGTTCCCCAGCTCCTGACTCCCTTTGCCTATGGATTCAGGGCAGGGCCATCCAGAGCATTCAGGCATCCTGCTGAGGTGCTGCTGCATTCCAGCCAGGAATCTTAGACCAAAAAGCCACTGATTGTCCTTCCAGGCATAATTAGTAACCCAAGTGCACAGTAACCCAAGTGCACTGCTTAAGGTCCTACCCACTCTGCTGGCTTTCTTTCAGTTACCCTTCAGGGATACCCAGAAAGGGGCTATTGTGTGGTGACTATCTTGCTTCACCGAATGTCTGAACCAATGGAAATCAGGCAGTAAAGCAGGCTTTTTATGCCTTTAGGGCCCCTTTGAGCTGCCCAGGGTCACCCACCCCTCTTCAACTTAGTGATAGCATACTATGGACATGTGCTGTTTTGAACGCATAGGTCAGGTGAGTTCAGTGACAGGCTTAAGTCACATAGTGGCCTGTGGCGAAGTGTTCTGGGTCTATCAAGGCCAAGCACACCCTAAACTGTCTCCCAAAACAAAGTCTATCCACCAAGGAAGACAGAACTTTGCTGCACTTAAGGTGTGCATTGTGATTCCAGGCAGCATCTATCAGCCAGGTTCTTAGAGCTCGGGCCCCAGGGGTTTCTCTCTGGGCAGGTAAGGAGACTGCAGATGCTTATCACCTGTGTGAGGTTGAGCTTGTGGTCAGAAGTTCCCCCATATGCTTCAGTGTGGCAAGGGGCACCCAGCTGATTCCTTTATAGTTTGGTTAAAATATTCCAAAGTAGGTCACTCCACAGTCTTTCTCTCCTGGCTAGAAGGAATGCCGCCACACACTTGGCCAAACAAAGGGATTGCACTGGCAATTAGCTTTGCATTGTTTTTCCTGCGCTTCCCTGGTACTCAAGCTGGGGTGTGCACCTCATCCTGGAAGAGGTGTGGCAGCACTTTGAGCCATCCCAGAGCCTGTGTGGTGTGGAGCAGAAGATGCAGTTGTAGGGCCTGCCATATAGCTCAGCAGACTAAAGCGCCAGCTGAGGCAGAGCACACGGCTGGGGTTCAGTCCTCTGCATGCTGTGCTGGTGGGACACGCTGAGACTGCGATTGAGACTCGGTGTGGTAGTGTACACCTATAATCCCAATGCTTGGGAGGCTGAAAACAGATCACTATGAGTCTGATCTGTATAGTGAGATCCTGTACCAAATACATTTTTAAAAAGATGCATTTGTTGAAGTCCATATTGGAGCCCATCCTGAGGAGTTCCCAACACAAACAGACTTCACAGAGACAGTATAGTTAGAGTACAGCAAGGTCAGCCACATAGCTAAGGTTGTGAAAAAACTGCAGAAGGAGGTCAAGAGCCTCTCAGACTCGAGCCTCATGGTAAAGAGCACCAGTGAGAACAACTTCATGTCCCTGGAGCACATGGTGGAAGAGAGACAGACAGAACTCCCCATGTACATCCACAGCATCATCGTCTTCAGCACCATGCAGAAACAGAACCAGGATGAGATCAATGGCATCAAGGCAAGGGTAGCATGCTGGAGGAATTGGCAACAGGAAGGACTTGAAGGCCATGGTGCAGGAGATGTAGAGTTCAGCCAAGTCCCAGAATGAGGCCCTGGCAGTCCTGTGAAACTCTGTTAAAGCTGTAAAGACCAAGGTCTACAGCAAGGTGTGAGAGCTGCTAAGGCTGAAATGCAAGCAGCAGACTTGCAAGGAGGCTGAGCGCCTCTCCCTGCAGACCATCACCAAGAACCTGCATCACTCGGAGAAGGCCATCTTGCATCTCTTTGATGAGGCCAAGAGGTTATGTATCATGTGATCCTCTTGCCTTGACCTTCTGCCTTTGTTGTTGAGACAGGGTCCTGTTAATGTAGTACAAACTGGCCTGAACTCACAGTGATACTCCTGCCTCAGCTAAAGGCATGTGCACTCACATACCTCAGCCCTTTGAACAGCTGGGATTATAGACATGCAGCACTATCCATAGCTTACCTGGAGATTCTGTTCCACTCATCCAGAATAGATGGTTCAAACAAGAAGAGAGCCAGGAGCTAGAGAGGTCTTTTTTTTTCCTTCGGTCTTTTTTTTTTTT
>PVKA01042962.1:0-17066 GCA_004027165.1 Ctenomys sociabilis | reverse complement strand
AAAAAAAAAAAAAAAAAAAAAAAAAAAAAAAAAAAAAAAAAAAAAAAAAAAAAAAAAAAAAAAAGCAGAGAAAAGGCTGGCAAGATAGCTTAGTGGACTAAGCAACTGCTTAGAAAAGCACAGAAATTGGGGTTCAATCCCCAGCACTACATGCCATGCCAGCGCTGACCCCAGGGCGAGCTGAGCGAGCCACAGAGACCAGACATAGTGGTTCACTCCTTAATCCCAGCTCTGGGGAGACTGAAAACAGGAGGATCACTATGAATTCAAGCTATGTAAGGTGGGGCTTCGGTTCTGATACTTTCAAATCCATGCGGGTTCAGTCTGACCCTGGCCTCTGGACCAGGGGCTGGAGCCTGAATCATTTATCTTATTACACAGGATATTTCTTGCTGGCCTGACTAGAGCACCTTGTCCCTGAATGTCCCCATGGCTGGCCCTCAGCCAGTCACTGTGAAAGCTTAACACTGGGAGCCCACAGCTACCTTGAGTCCTGGTTTCAGTTATCTGACGAAGCACTCTCTCCAGGGAATGTGGCAGTCACGTAGACTGGAGTCACCTTACTCCTGTTGTATCACACAGCATTTTGTCCCTGGAGGCCCCCACTTTCACACCTCCAGTTTATCTCTACAGATTAGATTTTCCTTTCTCACACCAGGAGCCAGGGAGAAAGTACAGGTTGTTCCTTCCTTTTTCTGTGCTGAGGTCTGCCTCTTCAATTTCTCCGTGAGCTCCAAATTTTTCCTTCAGATCCTACTTGGATCTCAGGGATTCACCTCTCTCATCCATTTTTTCCTCAAGTTGTTATTTTCCAGCATCTAGATTCCAAATCTTGGAAAGGTTGATTTGTTACTGGTTATCACTCCACCATATTCCTGGAAGTCTGAGACAGTCTCAGTGCTCCTCTTTATTGAGCACCTACTATGTTTGTGGACTACAACAATGACTAAGATGTGATTTTAAAGTCAATTCTGGTGTAGCACAGTGCCTACAGTTAACAAGGTACTGGACACTTAAAAATTTGTTAAGAGGGTAGATCTCATATTAAGTGTTCTCACCACAAACACAAGAGCAAAATGACATCAAACTTTAAAAAAAAAACTCACAGGAAAATTTTTGGAGATTAAACATGTATTTATTACTTTGTTTTGGTAGTTATCATGAATATATGCATATGTCCAAACCAGTTAAATGAAAATCAAACATCATAATAAAAACCATCCAACACTTGCACAGATGTGGAGAAAAAGGAACTTGTCTTCATTTCATGTGTGTGTGGAAAAACAATAAACTGGTACCTTTTTTTTTGAGACAAGAGTCTCACTACGCAGTTCAGGCTGGCCTTAAGCTCACTTTGTAGCTCAGGCTGGTCTGGAACTCACAACAATCCTCCTGCCTCAGCCTCCCGAGTGCTGGGATTACAGGCCTGCGCCACCACGCCCGGCTAAACTAGTACCTTTTGAATTCTATTTATTTGTTTTATTTTGGTTTGCAGTATTGGGAATCAAGTCTACTGAGCTACTTCCCAGCCCATTTATTAATGTAAGTTTGAGACAGAACCTTGCTAAATTGTTCAGATGCACCCATATGATCTTCACCTTATGATCCTCCTACCTCCCCCTCCCTCAGTGCTAGAATCGCCATCCGGTCAGGCTCAATGGCAGTTTGGCAGGGCCTGTCAAAATAAAAATACTCTTATCCATCAAACCTCTTTTTCACTCCTGGAACTCTTTCTTATTAAAATATGAGCACAAGCCGGGCGTGGTGGCGCAAGCCTGTAATCCCAGCACTCAGGAGGCTGAGGCAGGAGGATTGTTGTGAGTTCGAGACCAGCCTGAGCTACAAAGTGAGTTTAAGGCCAGCCTGAACTGCATAGTGAGACCCTGTCTCAAAAAGACAAATAAATAAATAAATAAATAAAAAATAAAAAAATAAAATATGAGCACATGTAGACAAGAACGTTTTATTTTATTTTTATTTTTTGGCAGAACCTGGGATTGAACTCAGGCCCTTGTGCTTACCAGGGAAGCACATACGCCCGGCCCCTACACAAGAATTTATATAACTTAAATAATGAATGCTCACTGTAGATTATCTATAAAATTAGGAAGAAACCTACGTGTCTGACATATGGTTAAACTATAACACAAAACACACTGTGCTGCCACTGTGAATAAGGCAGATCTGTATACGCCGGGCGTGGTGGCGCATGCCTGTAATCCCAGCACTTGGGAGGCTGAGGCAGGAGGATTGTTGTGAGTTCAAGACCAGCCTGAGCTACAGAGTGAGCATAAGGCCAGCCTGAACTGTATAGTGAGACTCTGTCTCAAAAAGACATTTAAAAAAAAAAAAAAAAAGGCAGATCTGTATGTACTGGCGGGACAGAAGCCTGTGCTGTAGCGTTTCCTGGAGGAGGAGGACAGAAGGATTTGTATATGTAAGGATCAGGAGTGTTCCCATTAGATGCGTGGTGGGGTCCCCAATCTCCTAAAATTAGTGTACAGCAAAGACTTCAATAAAAGAAGTGAATGAGGTTGGTGGAGTCCAGGAAGGTCAGAACTCTCTTGGAGTTAACATGAAGACTTTTCTGCACTGACTGTACGTATTGGATTTCAAACAAGTTCAGAGGGTGTGAGAGAAGGTGGGAAACTGAGCTGAACCCTGTGAAATGAGAACAAATACTTTGCCAGCAGTAAATTTTGCCAATTAAGAGAACTGTCATATCTCTATGGTTGATGGTTACACCTTCGAGGAGGGAGTGAGAGCCTGTGTCCTCCGCTGTGGCGTTAGCTTGTCTTCAGAGCACTGTGGTCAGCAACTTTTTTTTTTTTTTTTTTTTTTTTTTTGTCTTTTTTGAGGCAGGGTCTCACTATGCAGCTCAGGCTGGCCTTAAGCTCACTTTGTAGCTCAGGCTGGTCTCGAACTCACAACAATCCTCCTGCCTCAGCCTCCCGAGTGCTGGGATTACAGGCATGCGCCACCATGCCCGGCTTGTGGTCAGCAACTTAACCCTGTCACAACACAGGCCCCCAACACATTTCTTTTTCTTAATGACAATAAAAGACAAAGCAGGCTTCATGCAGGAAACTACATGTATATGTATATATAAATATAATTTGAATATGCTCTGAGAAAGGTCCTGGGAGCCACTCAATCACTGGCTGCTCTCTTCCCACTAGCTGCTGTGCCTAGGAGAGGGAAGGAGAGTGAAACGAGAACAGGAAGGAGCTAGGCACTGGGCACATGCCTATAATTTCAGTACTGGGTAGCTGAGGCAGGAGGATCACTGTGAGTGGGTTACATAGGTGAGCTGAAGGCCAGCCTGCACTACATAGCAAGGCCCACTCAGAAACAAACAAACAAGCTGGGCGTGGTGGTGCATACCTGTAATCCCAGGACTTGGGAGGCTGAGGCAAGAGGATTGTTGTGACTTCAAGAGCAGCCTGAGCTATAAAGTGAGCTGAAGGCCAGCCTGAACTGCACAGTGAGACCCTGTCTCAAACAAACAAACAAATAAATAAATAAAATATCTTGGGCCAGGGAGATGGCTCAGTGGAATAAAGTGCTTCCCAGACAAGTGTAAGGGCCTGAGTTCAATCCCTAGTTCCACCAAAACCAAACCATAAAAAAAATCAATACTAGAAACAAACAAACTATCCCCAAATAAATGAACAAGCAGAAAACAAAAAAGAGAAGGAAGGACTCTTGGACTTATAACAAAGGATGATTTCCTCCACTTGAATCAGGTATTACTTTGCAATAAAATAAACCAAAGGGAGAAGAAAAAAAGAAAAGAAGAGAGAAGGAGGAGGCAGCACAGCAGCAGGACCGGCTTAGGGATGCGTGTCCCCGCACTGACTCAACACTGGGTGGTCAGTGGTGGAGTACTTCGGGCCTTGGTGTGCCCATCTTCAGGTGTGCAGGAGGCTGTGGTTTTCTTGGCTCCCGTGGGGAAGTAAGGGTCTCTTATTTTTTTCTGCTTGACACCCAGGGGCCTCTGTGTTCCCCTCCTTGGGTGCTACTGGTGCCTAGAAGAGGTTTTGGCTGTGTGCCTAGGTGCACCTCTGGCCTCTGGCTTGGAAAACGTTGGGCAGCCGCTTCACATGGCAGTCAATCCCCCCCCCCATCTCAGTCCCATTTCTCCACTGCAAGCTCTGCCAGACAGGAAGTATGTCCTTCCCTCCACATCCTCAAGAGTTGGCACCACTGGTGCCTTCATTCTGTCTGTTCCTGCTATTGCACACCCCTTTCCTCCCCAAACTCTAGTCTTTGCTGATGTCTTCTCCTGTTCATCCTGCAAGACCCTGCTCATATGTCCTCTCCTCCAGGAAGTCTCCCCAATTCCTTCTGACAAGAAGCTTCCCTTCTCTCTTCTGAGTCTCCATTTCTATCTTGTGATGTTTTGCTTCAAACATGGGGAGTGACATGCATGAAGTATCCTTTAATTAAATTGTACAGATCACCACTGCAATTTTCCAGATGAGGAAACTGAAATTCAAAAAGAGAAACCAACTTGTCCAGGCTCACCTCCAACATGCAGATTCCGGTCTTGCTCTCCTTGTTGCTTGTTGTGTCTGTGGGCCTCGTGAATGCCCTTCAGGTAAGATCATCCCTCACCTCGCCCATTCTGGAAGCACTGAACCCCAAAAGGAGGGAAAAGAATACCCAAGCTTCCCCTGGCTCCATGCAAGGGGTTGGCTCAGGCATGCACAGCCAGCGGCCCCCAATTCCGACTCCTCTCAGGGCTTTGTGGGTCTTTGGCCTTTCTCAGTGCAACAGATGCCGCCTGAGGGGAGCGACAGCTGGGTTGTCACCAGACAGGGTTGGAGAAGGTGGCCAAAGCAGGGGAAAGCACCCTAAAGCCTTTCTACTGCAGAGTGAGTTGTAGACTGCCTGACACCCATCACGGAGAAAGAATGTCCAGTGTTAGAAAAAAAGCAGAATTATAACAGCAAAGAGTGCAGACTCTTGAGAGAGAGAGGCATGCTTTCTTTTGGAACCATAAATATTTATGTTTCTTCCCAGAGGGTGAAAACCTTTGGTAAAGCTGGCCCACCTCCAGAAGGGTAGTGGCTCATTTTACAGATAGAAGGTCAGTCTAGTGTAGTTTTGTTTTGAGATGGATAGTTCAATCATTCTTTGAATTCTCTCCGTCTTCTTTTACTTAATATCAGGTTTTTGCTCTTTACTCTCTTAGCTAAGCCAATTTTAAGGACTTAGAATATCCTTGAGCATTGGAGGTGTGACGGGTGTGGAAGGGGGGTCCCCAACGTTGCAATCTTTCCAAAAGTATAGCTGTCATGATTTTCCTGGTCTCCTTTCTCTCTTTCTTCTCTCCTATCTCAGGGTGGCAGGGGCCCACGGTCTCTCCGTCAGTCCCAGAGGCACTCCATCACACGGCGAGACATCTTCTCTCAAGAAGCAGCCCTGGACATGGCCCTAGCCTCCTTCGACGATCAGTACGCGGGCTGCGCCGCGGCCATGCGCGCCGCCCTCCCGGAGCTCAACCGCTCCGAGTTCCAAGCTAACCGCGTGTACGCCGAGGGCTGGGCGCTGGCCCGCGGGCAGTGGCAGGAGCGCCAGGCCTGGGGCACCTCCTGGGGCCCGAGCACTGCGCCACCCGTGCCGCCGGGCTTCCGGGACGAGCACGGGCTGGCGCTGCTGGCCTACACGGCCAACAGCCCGCTGCACAAGGAGTTCAACGCGGCGGTGCGCGAGGCGGGCCGCTCCCGGGCGCACTACCTGCAGCGCTTCCCCTTCAAGACGCTGCATTTCCTGCTCACGGAGGCCCTGCAGCTGCTGGGCGCCGACCGGTGCCACCAGGTGTACCGCGGGGTGCACGGCCTGCGCTTCCGGCCCGCGGGGCCCGGGGCCATGGTGAGGCTGGGGGGCTTTGCCTCCGCATCCCTGCAGAACGTCGCAGCCCAGCAGTTCGGCCAGGACACCTTCTTTGGCATCTGGACCTGTCTAGGCGCTCCTATCAGAGCCTATTCCTTCTTCCCTGGAGAGGAAGAGGTGCTGATCCCCCCCTTTGAGACCTTCCAGGTGATCAATGCCAGCCGACCGGCCCAGGGCCCTGCGCGCATCTACCTCCGCGCCCTGGGCAAGCGCAGTGTGTACAACTGCGAATACATCAAAGGTGAGAGGGGACAGAGCCTCTGTGTGCAAGGTAGGCCTCCTACCCAGGCCAGAAGGGTTTGCATAGATTTCAAGAGGGAACCAGCAGGGAGAACAGGTCGTGAGCACAGGTCCAGCTGTGACCAGGCAGGCTTTGGCTACTCCTGTCCACTCTCCAGGGCTTATCAGAGGAGGAACAACAAGAATGGGGCAGTGGGTTCTACTGTGGATTGAACCAAGGGCCTTTGTGCTGAGCTCCAGCTCCAGCCCTCCTCCTCTTTGAGAAAGGGTCTAAGTTGCTAAATTGCTTAGGCTAGGATCAAATTTGCAATCCTTCTGCTTCAGCCTCGGAATGATGGCACGTGCCACCATAGCCATCTTGGTATTATCTCTGAAGGGTTGTGGCTTGCTATTTCTGGCTGAGGAAGGCCTAGGTTTCATAGCCAAAAGCAGAAAGTTGGCTGAAACCATAACCAGCGCTAAAGTGGGAAGTGGTCTCATGTAGCTTCAGGTCCCCTTTGTCCAGCACTGTGGGTACTGACCTGGTGGTGAGGACAGGCCAACAACGCAGAGCAGCCCTCCCTGGCAGGGACCCAGAAAGGGTGGGGAGAGGTAAGCATGGCGAGGGCGTAAACCACAAGCCAGGGAGCAAGGGTGACTCACTGCTTGGCCAGCTGGCTCCCTGTTGACCCCACTGCTTGCTAGCTTGGGGTCCTCAAATGTAGCCAAGAAGGGTCGGGCGTGGTGGCACAGGCCTGTAATCCCAGCACTTGAGAGGCTGAGGTATTCGAGACCAGCCTGAGCTACAAAGTGAGCTTAAGGCCAGCCTGAACTGCATAGTGAGACCCTGTCTGAAAAAGACCAAAAAAAAAAAAAAATGTAGTTGAGAGGGTGGTCCCACCTTATCAAGCAGAATGAGGGGACACACACCAGCTCTTTCTGGAGTAAGTCAGGGCAAGGCCCTTCCCATCCAGAGAGCTATCAAGGCTCTGATTCTTCCCCATTTCTTTCCCCCAGACAAGAAGTGCAAATCTGGGCCCTGCCATGTGGATAACTCAGGTAAGGGTGGACCTCAGCGCTGGGATGACTGGGGTCCTGGGGGTTGGGCCCTCACCTGGACCACCCTCTCATAAGAAAAACCTCCTAATTAAGAGAACCCTTTTTTTTTTTTTTTGAGATAGGTCTTGCTATGATAGTATTGAACTCACTGTGTAGCCTACACTGGCCTCAAACTCAAGATCTCCCTACCTCAGCCTCCTTAGTGCTAGGACTATAGGTGTGTGCCACTATGCCCACCTCTAAAAGTGAACCCTTTTATTATTTATTTATTACTGATTTATTTATTTTTGCAGAACCGGGGATTGAACTCAGGCCCTTGCGCTTGCCAGGGAAGCGCTTATTCCACTGAGCCATCTCCCCGGCCCATAAAAGTGAACACTTAAGGGGGCTGCTAAGTTCTCTGAGAGGGTGTGCACCTGCACCAAGTGGCAGTCAGGTCAGCAGATCACCTGCTCTCTAGCTGGAGAGGCTACTGCCAGGCCCAAGGGCTCAGGCTGGGCTAAGGCTGTCCCCACAGCATCCTTTCTTGGGCTGCAGAACCCATTCTATCTCTGTTGTCACTGCCTTCATCACTGTCCTCAGGCTCCTACCCCCATGCATGACTGTCCCTTGCCTCCCTCCCTCCCCAGAACTTTGAGCAGTGGGCTGGAAGGACCCTCAGGCTCTGCTGTGTGCTGCCATGCATCAGGGTTCCATATACACTGGACCATTAGTCCTTCCACATCCCATAGTGCAGGTCCTGTCATCACTGTTTCACAGAGCAGGACACAGGGCCTGCAGGAGAAGCAGCCAGCCCTGCACCACACACCCTGGAAGGGTGGGAGGGACCCAGGCTGCCTGGCTCTAGAGCCAAACTTTGGAGAGAAGCTTTTTTTTTTTAGTAGAACCAGGGATTGAACTCAGGCCCTTGTGCTTGCCAGGGAAGTGCTTATTCTACTGAGCCATCTCCCTGGCCCGAACCAAACTTTGGACACCCCACCAATGGACCATGGATCCCACCGTTCCTGGCATCATCTCCCTTTATCTTTACCACACTGTTGACTAGCAGAAGGCAGAAGTGGGGTGTTACCCCACATAACAGTAAAGCAGAAACCAAATGAGGCCCAGGGTTACTGAATGAGTAGCAGGAACAGAAGTGGCAGGGGCAGCATTCAAATAAGGCCTCTTCTTTGAGCCCTGACAAAAGTTCAGGCACCAGGAGGTTTAGCTGTTCTCCCCAAAGTGCACTCAGCATGTCTCTGACCAGGATGCTCACTGGGACCCATGCAGGTCTCCGCCTGACGCAAGGCCCAGCCTGCAACCTCACTTGTGCCTTCTGAAGGCAGAGAGTGGGGCACAGGGGCTCACACCTCTCCCTGTCTCCTCCTTCCTGAATCATGTCCTTGTCTTCTGGCACACTGTGTACATCAGTCCTTTCTGCTCACACTATCATATTGTATCTTCATGTCCTCAGCCAGTCTCTAATTCTGTGCCTTTCTCCCCTGCCTGTTCTCCCTGCAGCCACGCATCAGGGCTCCCTCTTGGCAGTCTGGTCCCTGCTGCTGTCGCTGTCATTCCTGGAGGCCCTGCCAGCAAGTATAGACCTGCTGTGACTCATCAGATCAGACACCCAAGCAGCCCCTGCCTGTGCCTCTGCCAGCCACATGGCATTGGCCATGTACGCTCGAAGTATACCCGAGCTCCCTGGTGAGCCCATCTGCAGCTTCCAGTCCTGGGGGGAGACACAGGACAGAACCTTGGGCTCCTGGAGTGAGGCTCTTCCTAGAGGTGGGAGAACTCCAGGACAGCAGCTGTTTACCTGGAGACAGAAGAGACCTTAACTCACTGGAGGGACATTGGGGTGGGGAGACAGTGCCTGGCCATGGGATCCATGTGTTTCCTTATTACTCTGCAGAAGGCTGCCTCTGGCTTTTGCCACTGGCTGGGTTAGGATCCCTGCCCCTGCCTTCTCACAGGTCCCAGTCCCTAGTTTCTGAGGGCTGAGACTAGGTCAGAGGCACAGTGATGGCAACAGTGACTCTGTGAGAGAAAGGAACCAGTGCCTGTGAATGACTGATCCTGGCACCGGCCCTACTCTGACACTTTGCACAGCTCCAACCGTGTGTGGGAATGGGATGGACCATATGTAATTCCAGAAGACAGGACCCAGGAAAATGCCCAGGAGAACTGGGCTCTCTCCCAGGAGCCTAGTGATTTTTTAGCAAAGATGTAATTTTTGCTTTGATTCACCAGTTTTGAGACTGTGGGCAGAGACTAGGGTCTTGGATCCTTGACTTCTACTCCCATGGGGCCCCAGG
Source organism: Ctenomys sociabilis (assembly GCA_004027165.1). Lineage (NCBI taxonomy): Eukaryota > Metazoa > Chordata > Mammalia > Rodentia > Ctenomyidae > Ctenomys > Ctenomys sociabilis. The sequence goes on along the minus strand of PVKA01042962.1, from coordinate 7,593 downwards.
GAAAGACGGGATATCAGTGAGGGGCCAGACACATCCTTTATTACAGGTGGAGGCTCTGGAGCTAAACGTCTGTTAGGCCTCCTGCTTTGGAAACATGAATTTCCTTCCCTGAGCCCTTAAGCAAGGATGGCAAGGCTAAGTTCTTACAATAACAGTTCACTAGCAAGACAGGAAAGGCAGTTCAGTTTCTTATACTGTAACTGCACTTCCCCAAGAGCTCTAACAAAGGGCATGGTCGCTCAGAGAGTTCCTCATCTTTTAGGAATTAGAGGAGTAGTTAGGACAGCAGAGGCCGAGGAGACCCTGTGGACTGTGAAATCAGTAGTCCTTCAGTGGTCTTGCAGAGAAGGTGCCCTCCTGGGGAGTGCCTGCTTGGCTTCTGTGAGGACCAAACACTGCCTGGCCTTTGCCACCCCAGCCCGGTGGTGCTGTGGCCACAGCAGTACCTGGCCCCTGCCCCTCACAGGGCCTGTACCAGCACCAGCAGGCTCATCACCAGGGCCATAGAAAAGAAGATGCCCAGGAAGAAGCGGTCCATCACGCGGGCCACGCGCTTCCAGTCCTCGTGGCGGCGCTGGGCAACCCGGTGGCTGCGGAAGGTACTGGCAATGGTGGCCACATGGTGCAGCAGGGCTTCCTGGTGGCACAGACACTGTGTGTCATGGCAAGGGCCTGCTGGGGGTCCAGCAGGAGGCTGGGGGCTGGGGGATGGCTCGGGTGGCCTGGACTGCCCACAGGGCTCCCCTCGTTCCCGTACACACAGGCCCTTTGCCAGGTGTCCCAGCAGGAGGGCCTGAGCCCAGGCTGGCACTGGGCGGGCACTGGGACCACAGTAATGCAGGTTCATGATAAGGATGGTCAGTGCTGTTGAGAAAGTGACCATTGTCATGGTGGCCATGTAGTACTTCCCTGCAACAGAGAGACAGACAGTTGGGCCCCAGAACAACAGCCTGGGGGTTCCAAGCTTCCCTGTTGCCAGACCCCTAAATCCGAACAGGCCTGTCATGCACCAAGGACAGAGGGAACAATTAAGTTAGGCTCCAATAGTTATGATGCACGATCTAGGGCAAATTCGGACCTTTCTGCTCAGGTGGGATATGGACAGAATCTACCTGGTAGGTTGGAGGTGTTGCTCACCTCACATGCACAGGACAGGGCCTGCTCAGCACATACTGCCAAAACACCAGGACAGGGATTGGCTTACAGCTCTGGTGTCCAGGAGGCTGAGACAGAAAGAATGCCTCAAGTCTGAGGTCAATGTGAGTTCAAGGGGCCGGGGAGATGGCTCACTGGAATAAGTGCTTCCAGTGGCAAGCTCAAGGGCCTGAGTTCAATCCCCGGTTCCCAAAAGTAGTGGAGCCAGAGAAGCATATATACAGTATAGTAATCTAAATGTTAAATGTGAGTTCAAGTCCAGCCTGAACTACCACAGCAGACTATCTCAAAATACCAAAAATAAATAAAACAGGTGCAGATCGCCCCACACCAAGCCTGGATGAGCCTTCTCAACTTCCGGAAGGGTGCCTGTCCCTTCCCGGCCCCTGCCCGCTGGGCTCACCGATCAGCGGCACGCTCTCGGCAGGTGGCATGCTCTCGGCTAGCAGCAGCTGGAAGACTGTGAGCGCCAGCAGCACGGTGACACCCAACGACACCTTCTCGCCCGAGTCCGCGGGCAGGTGGAAGGCGAGCGGTGCGAGCAGCGAGATGAGCACGCAGGGCAGCAGCAGGTTGCACACGTAGGCGGCGGCGCGGCGACGCAGGAGCAGCGTGAAGGTCACGTCGGGGTAGGGCTCCGAGCAGCAGCCGTAGGTGAGCACACGCCGCCGTGCGGGAAAGCCCAGCACGCGCCACTCCACGTTCTCCACGAAGTCCGCCAGGCTGGCGGTGGTGCCGCGCGGCCTCACGTCCAGCTGGTGCCCGCCGTGTGTCCATGAACCGAAGGTGAGGCCGCAGCGCTGCGCGTCGAACGGGAAGGCCGACACGTCCACGCGGCACGAGCTGCGCGTGATGGCCGGCGCGTCCCAGCGCACCGCGCCGTCGTGCCGCACGACCACGTTGGTGCTGGCCGAGGCCGGAGGCTGCGCGTCCGCCCTGCGGGCAGAGGGGGCGAGATCAGCACACAGAGGGAGGGAGGACCTGGAGGGCCAACCGGGAGGCGCCCCGGACAGCCCTTTGTCTGAGCAAGTCCGGAGGGGGCGGCCCGTGAAGGGCTGGGGAGGGCCAGGCGCTAAGCCAGATAGGGTGAAAAGTTGGCTGCATCGCTAGTGTGACCTTGGGGTCATCACAGAATTGCTTTGAGAGGCTGAGAAGGTACGCAACCCCTTGTGTTGACTAGACCAGGGCTGGGTCGGGTGTCGTCTCTCCCTCCCCAACCCCCCATAAAGGAAAACTACACACCTCCTGCCTAGCGGAAGGAGATCCCTTATGGGAAGGTGTAGTGGGCCAAAGAAGGCTTTCGTGGCTACTTCCCAGCAGCCGAGCAGCCTGAGTTGCTCTGGGTCAGCCTAAAGTGGGGGTACCTTGCTGAGGGGGTGGTTGTGAGCTCCTGGTGGCTTAGATGAGCCCCAGGGCAGGGCGAAGTGTCCAGAGCAACCAGGTCAGGCAGTACGAGGGGAATCCCTATATAGTGGGGTGAAGAGTAGCTCTACAGAAGGCTGGGAGAGGAGGGGCCCCCGGCAGGCTCTACTTGTTATAGAGAACAATGTCAGGCCGCCACACGAGACTGCTGGGGATCCGGATGGCATCCAGGCCGCCATAGGCATCAGGGTCCCATCGTAGGTAGGCGTCCGTCCACTCCTGCCGGATCCACAGGTACAGGGTCAGCACCTGGTTCCGCTCATCCTGGAGGGTGGGAAGTGGATACCTGATTGGCAGCCCCAGCTCTCTTGCACACACTCACCAGTGGGGCTCTGGTCTGCACCTCGGACCTGACTGCCCTGCCCTCTGCTTCCCTCCCAGGCCTGACCTTGCTGGGTGACCTTGGCAGGTTTCTCTCATCCCTGGACCTCAGGTTCCTCAGCAATTACACGGGGATTCAGTGAGTCCAGGGTAAAGAGGGTAGGGCACACAGTGGGCACTTGGCAGTAGGTGCCATTTATCCTTGTTAACCTAAGGATCACAGATTCGCTGGGAGAATCTTCCCAGTCTCTCTCACCCTTTAGCCCTTGGCCCTGTTACAGGTAGCACTGCACAGCTCTTTTCCCACAGCCACAACGCACCATGTCGATGATCTGCGACAGTGTCACCTCCAGGGTTACATTCAGAGTCTGGTCTGTGTCAGCCACAGGTCTCAGGGCATTTGTGTAGTTGGCGAAGAGATTGCGGAACAGCTTGTGCGCCAGCCTGCCCTCAGCTGCAAAGCACCCTGGAGGAGCAGTTAGTTTTGTCCACCCAAGTGTGACTTCCCCACCAGCTTTGTATATATGGATTTCCTCCTCTGAAGCAAACTATTGATTGGTTGGTTGGTTTTGAGAGAAGTTTTGCTGATTTGTCCATGACTTTGAACACCTAGGCTTAAACCATCTGTCTCGGCCTCCTCAGTAGCTGGGAATCACAGGTGTGACCTCCACCCCTGGCATTCTCTCTTCTGAAAATATGCTAGGTTTTCTTTTGTTCCTGACTTAAAGATTGTTCTCAGAATCTTGTCCTTCCACTTGTTTTTCTTTCTTTCTTTTTGGCAGAACCAGGGATTGAACTCAGGCCCTTGCATTTACCAGGCAAACGCTTATTCTACTGAGCTATCTCCCCAGCCTACCTCTTATTTTTCATAGGCCATGTTTTTCTTTTTAGTTCCAGACCTATATGCACTATTGTCCACTGCTTGCTTTTTTCAAGCATTTTGAGCTCCGTAGTCCCAAAATACTAACTCATCTCTTGTCCCAGGCTTAGAAGTCTGTCCTTTTTTTCATCCTGGTATGTTGTTTTCATGCCTGTCTGGCATGGATCAGAATTGTGACTGTCACATGCTAAGGATTTGCACTACCAGGCCCTGAAACTTACTTTTTATATTTTTCACTGGGAATGATTGAACCCCCATAGCTTTTTCATTGAGCTACAGCTTAAGTATTTTGACAGATTGACTGATTTTTTTTTTTGAGACAGAAGTCTTGCTATGTAGGAGTCCCTTCCAGTCCACGAAGTCAATATTTGTAATCCCAAAGATACATTATTGGAATCTCACCAAGTTCATTCCAATCTACTATTCCTGGTGCAATCCATGGTGAAAATAAAGACATTAAAGCATATTTATAATTATGGGGACCCAAAGGGTCCTAAGTCCAGCCATGGTGATAGCTATCTGGAACAAGGGGCTCAACCAAACCTGGGTTTTATTCAGTCATGAAGGAGGACTGGCGTGAGGACGAATGGCTGAGGACTGTGGGAAGTAGGTGAGTTCTGTGAGCCACGCTAGGCGAGTGGCCTACATTTACCTCTGCCATATGTAGAGAGGATATGCAGAGAAAGTAATTTGCATTATGCTGTTGAGATAGTATCTAATGTTTCAGGGGTCTGGTGCTTCAGCTCTGTCAGCTCTGATGTGTAATCCTTCAAGCCCCAGGAAGTTATAGCCTTCATCTTGAGGCTCAATCCCAGCTGGCAGCATGGAGCACTGGCTCTTCATCCTGTTTTAACCCAGCTCACATTAAAGAGCTACAGATGTGGGTTGTCAGGGAAACACACATGCTGCTTTCAAACACTATCACCAGCATCTTGGCTAGACCAATATACATTGCTTAAGGCCAGCTGAAAGGATAAAGAGAAGTCCTAACCAGCTCTGTACATTCAATACAAGGAAATAGGGTCAGGCTCAGCCAAAATGGAGGCAATTGCCTTCCTTTGCTGCTCTGGTGGTTCTCCACATTGCTACATAATTCAGTCTGGCCTTGTACTATGTAGTCCAGGTTGGCCTCAAACTCTTGGTGATGTTTCTATCTCAAGCATCCTGAGTGCTGGGATTACAGGCATGTGCCATCACACTTGGCTTGAAACTTATCCTATATTCTTTGTCTCAGCAAACAGCATTCCTCATGATGGCAGGACATTGGAATTTCTTCCTTTATTTGCTTCTCCTTTTCCCTCAGAATCCAATTAGGCTCTCTCTCTTTTTTATGGTCTTTTTTTGAGACAAGGTCTCACTATGCAGTTCAGGCTGGCCTTAAGCTCACTTTGTAGCTCAGGCTGGTCTCTCGAACTCACAACAATCCTCCTGCCTCAGCCTCCCAAGTGTGGGGATTACAGACCTGCGCCACCACGCCCGGCCAGTTAGTTTCCAAATCCTGCCAGACATCTCCTGGCCACACTCTCCTTTCCAGCACAGGATCCTTCCTTTCTGGCTTGGACAACAATGGCAAAAATAGCAGCTTCCTCACAATTCTGCGTGCCTTAAACTCACTCTCTCCTACCAAACTGTACACTTCTGGTAGATTAAGCTTTTAACATGTATCTCTGCCAGGCCAGTATCTGCCTAAAATTGCTTAGCTCAGGTTAAAAAGCATTGGCCTGACATTCAAGGCCTGTCTCTATTGGACCCTTCGAGCTTTTAGTGCTCTCTGGAAATTCTTCGCTACTCCTACCCCAGCCAGATAAGTCTTTCACCCCATTCAGCAGCTCTTTCCCATTCCCCAGATAGACAGCTTGCTATCAGTAAAGGGACTGAAGAGAAAGATAAAGAGACTTCCTGGGGAAGAGAGGTTTGGAGCTGACAGAAATGACAGCATGCTGAGAGGCCAGGGCTGGTTTGCTGAGCTTCGTACCTGTAGGACGTAGGAGCAGGAGCAGAAGGCCAAGGTAGAGGTAGCAGTTTCTGGACCCCATGGCTCTGCCACAGCCAGAGATGTGACCAGACCTAGGACGGTGTCAGACCTAGCTGGCCAGTCAGTGTGGACGGGACCTGGAACTGGAAATGCTGAGATCATTCCCGGGCCTGGCCTGGCTACTCTCCAGGAGCTCTGTTGCCCTCTGGTTGTCTGATCCTAGTTTGTACCTGCTTGCTGACGTTTGTATTTGGTCCTTGGCATCTGCTGGTTGTCCCTTGCTGGGCCTTTCATCCTCCAGCCCTGGCCCATGCCCTTTCCAATGCCCGTCACCCTCTTTATGCTGTCTCTAGTTCCATCTGTCTTTCCCCCATAACCACTTGTTTTCTCTGCCTCTGGGTTCTCACCTTTCTCTGTCTGCCTTTTTCCGCTCTCCTTTGCTCCTTGTTTCAGGCCCCCTGACTCTTGTCCTCCACTCCTGGTTCCGAAGCTAACAGTGGTCTTGCTGTTCTCAGCAGATCAAGAAGCAGGGGACTCAGGCCCAGGGCTGAAGGGCTGGACTGTGGCCCCTCCCCATCTGCCTATTCTTAGCTTAATTACCCTCCTGGAACACTTGTGCCCTGGAAACAACTGAAACTGACACCTCAGGTTGCTGGGGGCCTAAATAATTCAGTCTGTAAAGAAGAACCCAGGCTCAGGTGAGGCCCCTCTTAGAGCAGAAGGCCACAGGTCAGGATGGGCTGAAGGGCGTGAGGGCTAGCTCTGGCACTGGGAGTTCCCCTCCTCTCAGCGCTGCCGCTGGGCTCCCAGGGAGGGCTTGGGCACCTCAGGCCCAGGGCTTCACCATCCTGCTGGGTGTGGCCAGCAGCAGTCTACCCCAGGTGACTTCGAAGGGCAGAAGACGCAGCCACATCCTTTCTTCAGAGTTCTAGCAGTCAAGGTCCCCAAGTCTTTGCTTTCACACTATCCAGATGCTGGGCAATGTGGGGTAATTAGAATCACTTTTATTTCCTGCAAGGTCTGACCTGAGCATGATCCTGAAAATTTCTGGGTTCGTTTTTCTCTGCCTGGTCCTTGGGATTAACAGCATTTACCTTTCAATCTAAGGACTTAGATAACCTGGTAGTGCAAGGGCAGCATCCCAGCAAGGTATCGTAGTGCTGTGCTGGTGAGTTAGGCTTGTTTCAGGGACACACACAGAGATTCACAGTTGTTTATAGTCTACAGAAGTTTGTTTCAGCTACTTTTGTCAAAGTTGGTCAGCCACCTGATGACAGCTTCATAAACTTCCCTGGCAGTCCTTCTGGAACTGGGACGTGGGCTGAGGTGGAGAGGCCAACTCTGTGTTCTTTCTGTACCCCGCCCCCTCTCCTAGGTATTGTATTTGTCTCCATCCATGTTCCCAAACATTTGCAGAAATCTGAAAACACAATGCGTATTACCTGAGATTTAAAGATTATTAATTTTCTTAGGTGTGACTGTGATACTGTGATATTTATAAAGGCTCACTTGTTGGAAAAATATTAAACCAGGCATGGTGGTGCATACTTGTAAGTCCAGGACTTGAGAGATTGAGGCAGGATCACTGTGAGTTCAAGGCCAGCCTGAACTACATAGGGAGACTCTGTCTCAAACAAACAAAGAAGAAAGAAAAGGAAAGAAAAACTAAAGCTATTGATGCAAGGTTTTCCTTAGATGTATCATTGAGTAGAAGGAGTAATAAGAAATAAGACTGAGGCCGGGCGTGGTGGCGCAGGCCTGTAATCCCAGCACTCGGGAGGCTGAGGCAGGAGGATTGTTGTGAGTTCGAGACCAGCCTGAGCTACAAAGTGAGCTTAAG
>PVKA01042961.1:0-17068 GCA_004027165.1 Ctenomys sociabilis | reverse complement strand
TTTTATTTAATCCCTCCATTGTCCACTCATCTAGGAGACTGGGGCCAGGCCAAGATCCCAACAACCTTTGCTATAACCAGACACATGAAATCCTTGGACTGGCAATTTTTAGCTTAAATGAGTCTGTTGACTCCGAGTGGAGAGGGCATCACAGGAAGAAATGTCCCAGGGGTTCCTGGGGAAGAGAGGGAAAGAAAAGCCTTCCAGAAGGAAAAAAGGGTGAAAAGCTGTTTTTACATCCAGGAATAAGGAATGGGACAAAAATGGATCAGCTGAGGAGCAAAGATACAGTTGCTTTGAGGCCTGCTTACATGCTCAAGGGCTCTCATGCCAATAAAGGGCTTAACAACAATGCTAGAAAAGTAACCAAATGCTGTCCACTGTTTCCTCAGACAGGCACTATAGACATTGGTAATTGGGAGAAACCTGTGAACATCTTAAAAGGGCACCTGAGAGAGAAAACCTCATTTTCCCATTAGATTTTCTCAACTTGCAACTACTTTTGCTTAACTCAATGAGAAGAAAGATTTGTAATAGTGTTTGAACCAGATAACCTGTCTGCTTCTTGTACTATGGATAACCTCTAAGAAGAAAACAACGTACAATGCATTAATTATTGAAACTGTCCTATTAATCAGCTTTGAAACTGTCTCATTGTTATTTATTTCTCAATAAAATAAAATAAAAATTTTCTCAACTTGGGATGTGGTCCGCTCATTTGTAGAAGCATTGCTGAGCTCACAGCCAGCAGCGCCTGCTTCAGGCACACAGGAGACAGAATCTCTCCCAGAGAGGCTGTGCAGGAAGAGCTGAGTTCCCATGAGTCGGAGCCTTTACACGGTGGCCCTTCTACACAGCATCTCAGGAGTTTGGGGAAAGACCAAACTGATCTGAAAGGCTTGAGAGAAAACAAAACCAGCACGGATCTATCTAGATCCCTCCAGACTCTTCAAGGGATGCTGAGTGTCTAAAACAAAAGAAGAGGGAGAATCTGCTGCAGTCCACTCCTGCCACCACTTCCCACAGACCCCTGGGAATGAGGGCGCCTGGCCAGTGGGTGCCTTCCAGCTGTGTGTGGTGGGAACTGTGCAGCTCGGTCACCTAGAGCACCCCACACCCACTCAGACCCCACACCTTCTTGTTTCCCAAGTCTGAGCCCCACCCACCCTCCTTGCTGAAGGTGACCACCTCATGCTCCATAATGAGGCGCACTATAGTCCCCATGAGTGATCCCTCTCTTCCCAGAGACCTGGCAGTGGAAGCAGAAATGGTGGGGTGAGGGAGGCAGAGGCAGAGGCAGCAGAGCAGGGGCCAGAGGCCTCCTTTGCCCTGCCTTGCTCTCTGCCAAGTGTAAACACAGGTGTGGTTTGACCCACACACACCACTGCAGCCAGGTGGCTGCAGGAAAAAGAGCAGAGGAGCAGGTGTTTGTGAGGGGGAGGCGAGGACAAGAAAGGCTCTGGATATGCACAGTGTAATCCACTAAAAATGATAGCTGTTGCCTGACTGGGCTCATGACAGAGGTGGCCAATATACCTGAGAGTGTACTCCAAATTTTATTAAATTTCTTATGCTCATCTGTCAAACTGTTCAATTTGTGCTAGCAACTCATCGCAACACCCAAGGTTGCTTCCTTTGAGCTCAACAATTTGTTGCTTTGCTTTTTTAGAGATTTCCATGGTAAATCACATGATCAAGCTAGGCCTTGATCTTTCCTGCCAGCCAGCACTGACAGGACCTAAGAGGCTCTGTGTGTGATTCCAATAGTAATGTCCGAGGACACTTAACTAACCTTGCTATATATCAAGAGGTAACTTTCAATTAACATAGATCTAACTTTAACTTGGTCTTGGACATCAAGCAAAAGGAAATGCAATCAACATCACATATAATACCAATACAGACTAGGCATAAGAAGGCGCTCCAATCATTGACCCTTTCTGGCAGTTTCTACCTACCCTCTAGACAGGTCTAAGAGTCAGCTGGTCACAACTGCTCTTCTACTCCCTGAGGAACAATGAGAATATGCCACTCCTTCCCCAGTTTGCCTTTGCATTCTAGTGTTCATTTTTTGGTCACAGACTTTTAAGCTTGAATAGCATTTGGTAAAGGTTGCTTATTGTCATGTAGTAGCTGTTGAAACCCAAATGACCCTGCAGGTGGAGCCCACAGTAAAGATGGCAGACTCCTTTTGCCAAGGCCCATTGAACACACTCCCTGCTAAACATTTTCATTGGTTGCTCCCTAACAATGACCCCCTCAGCTTGAAGTAGCCAGATTGGTCATTGCCCATTTCCTCAACAGTACTTGGGTGGGCCTCTCAGATGGGAATATGCAGGGGAAAATAAGAATCCCATTGAACTTTCTGGATAATCTGGGGTAGAAAGTGTTATACTCTACTGGAGGGAGCAATTAAGAAGACACAGGAAAGCTGATAAGCCAGGTTACCTCACTTTCAATAAAATACAAAAGAGACAGGGATGGTCCAGTATAAAAGGACTCTTACTTAGTATGTAAAAGTACATACACCTATACATTTCTCTCTATATATGTATTCACATTGTATGGCTGCTATGCTGATGCATTATCTTAATCACTACCTTGCACTACAGGTAAGCCTTTGTCTAGCCAAACCATAAATTCTAGACATGAGGCCCTGACAGGACAAGAGAAAACCAAATGAAATTCCTTTGAGTGTATGCACATAGACCATGGCATGTAGGTCTGGGGCTTGGGGCTTGGGATCAATCCATGAGAGTCCAGGGAACATGATAGAAAGCTCAGGCACGACCTCAATGAAGATAATGAGGAACAAAGCACCCACAGGTCCTCCATTTTTCTGGAACTCCCTACCCTGACTCTTGTCAGGGTAGCTCAGCTGTCTTGTCCATTTTTCCATTTTCCTGTTTTTCAACACTGTTTCTTTCATTTATCACTGTACCAGCCCAGTGAGCTGCTCAGATACAGACACTGGCTCCCAGGTTCAACTGCTGGGCTGGCTCAGCCACTGAGCTCAGAGACTCAGCTTCCTCCTCCAGGTAATGGGCATCTCACAGTTGCCACCCTCCCCCGTGGAACAAGGACATGTGACACATTAGCAGGCAAAGCACATATTCTGTGCCTGGAATAGCATAGGTGCAATGAACAGGAGCATAAGAGAGACCAAGGCACTGCTGCCTGCAAGACCATCACTAACTGCTCAGGATTTCCTATCCTCTAGACTTGTACTGCCTGTCCCCTGCACAGGGCAAAATGTCTTGGCTAGGAGTACCTGCCTTCTCTTCTGGAGTCTGTGGACTGTTGGGTGATGTGCAGGGAAACAGGTTGGCAGTGTCATGTTATGAGGTGGCATCTGCACTTGGGCAGGAGAATGTGGCCTGGTGCCACCCTCTCCAGGTCACCACTCTGGAGATATTATTCCCATGGGGCTGTGGGACTGTGAAGTGGAACTGGGAGCAAATGGAGCAGCTTTCCTACCTCTGCCCACCACTGTCATGGCTTCCTCATGATCGGATCCTCTTGGACACAGCGGTGCCTCAGCCTCTTCTCCAGAAGCTGTATCTTGATGCATTGCCATCTGTAGTTGAGACCACCATGGGCAGAGAGGAGATGTTTTGGGAAGATGGTACTCTCAAAATAATCTGCCTTGGAGCCAGCTATATGGACTGAAACCTCCAGTAACTGTGAGCTAAATCGACCTTTCCCTCCTTCATTTTGAGTGTTGGATATTTGTCCCAGCAATGAGAGAAGAGTAACTAAGACAGAATTTGGTACCAGAGAAGTCGGGTTGTTGCTGTGGCTAAACTTGACCATATGAATCACAAGCTTTTGGGAATGGCTTATAGGAAGAGATAGGAAAGGTTTGGAAATGTTGCTTACAACAGAAGCACTGAAACAGCTTCAGCTGTTTTGCATGAAAGATTAGGGTCAGAGCTCCGAAGACCAGAGGGCTGACAGACATCCTGCCTGCGAAACCAGGCTGGGGATGTTTCTGCATTGGTTGATTTTTGTTATAGCATGGCAGAAAGTCTGTTTGAGTTTTGTTCATGTCCAGAGGCTTTGCCTGTGACTGAGATTGAGCATGGTGGATTCACTAATCTTTCAAAAGAAATCTTCAAGCAGCCAAATATTGGGACAGTGGTGTGGTTATTGTTGGGGACTTTTAGTCAGATTTACAATGAGAATGAAGAGCAAAGAGCCCAGGAGGATCATTTAAAATGTTATGAGTTTGGCCAGAATGGAGTGCCTGGAAGGCTATGGACTGCAAAAACAGAGCTGAGAAGACCCCATTGCCAAGAAGGAACAAGAGAATGGAAAGGATGGCCTGAGAGCATCACAACAGTTGGCAGGTCTTCACACTCGGAAGCCTCAGAAGTACAAAGGCCAGGGACTTTGCCATGAGGGGCAACCTGCATAGCACCATGTTTCAGAATGGCAGCAGCAGCCACACCAGGTTTCAGAAAGGAGAATTTATTCCTCGAGATCAAGGTCAGAGAGCTCAGTGAACTAAGCACTTGACTGCTATAGCTAAGAGAGAGGAAAGCCTGGCTACTCCTACAGCTGGCTGCAGATCTTGGCATCATCCATGTGCACTGGTTTTAGGCACATGCACAAGGTAGGAGTTCTGAGGTTAAGAAAGCTTCCCCCTTGGTTTCAGAAGAAGGCCTGAGAGGCCAGGCAGTGTGCCCCTGAGAGGGCAGTGTGTGACGCTATGAGAGAGAAGCCTATTCAGTGGAAACCCCAGAAGTCTGGAAAAGCCAAGAATGTGGATCATCTGAGGGAAACTGCAAAGAGTTAGCAAAGCTGGCCTAAGAGAGAAGCCACAGGAGCTAGCACCAAGAGTGCCCCATGGGCGGAGCCACATGGAGTTCACAATTTGGCACAGGTTGTTTTGGATGTCCCACATGGAACTGCAGGACTTAATGTTTGCCCTGCTGGATTTTGGACTTGCTTTGGTCCCAAAGCTTGGTACCTTGCTGTGTGTACCTCTTGGAATGGTTTATCTTGTGACTTTAAGTGTTGGAAGTGTTTAAGTTTGCGTTTGTGCAGAGGCTCACAGTTGAGAGTTTCTCTTTGTTCTTCAAGAAGACTTGGAACTTGGACTTTTCAGCAATATTGAAACTGTTGGGACTTTGGCGACTCCGAGAGATGGACTAAAGCATGGGAGTTTGGGGGCTCAGGGGCAGAATATTATGGTTTGTGTCTAGTTTGTCCCCTCAAAGCCTCATGTAAGTCATGGGGCAGATGCTGCTTGAGGAGCAGCACTGGATTCAGGGGTGGGGCTCAAGGGGCTGGGCCGGAGAGGCACAGACCATTAAACTGGCAGCATATGCTGCCCCCCAACCTTCTGTCTCTCTGAGGTATGGAGCAGGTCACCCTGGACGTGGTGGCATCCCAGCACCTCCTCCAGACCATGTAGCACAGGGCAGCAGTATCTGTGACTGGAGCCACCTTGGGCAGAGAGATGTTTGGAAAAGACAGAGACACCTATCTGCTCTCCTGAGCAAATAAGGCTCCAAAATCTTACTATGTAATTCAGGTTATTTTAAACTAGGAAACCTCTAGTAACTGTGAGCTAAATAGACCCTTTCTTCCTTCTTTTTGAGTGTCAGGTATTTGTCCTAGCAACAAGAGAAGAGTAACTGAGACAGCCATCCTATGTCTTTGAGAGTGGACTCTTCATCTTGGTCTTTCCTCTTGTCCAAAACCAAAAAAGCTCACTCTGCAAAGCAAATTTTTTCCATCTTTTTCAAAGAAATTTTGTGTCTTGGATACTGTTCTCGGTACTGAAATGAAATACCTGACACCCAGTATTAAAGAATGAAAGGTTTATTTAGCTTTCACAGTTTGTAGAGGTTGATGCAAGAAGAGTGGTGTTTTAGTTACTCTTTTCTTGTTGGAGAGACAAATAAACACTCAAAATGAGGGAAGGAAAGGTTCATTTAGCTCACAGGTACTGGAGGTTTCAAGACACTGGGAAGAGGCTGGGGCACTGCTGCACGCAGGATGACCCTCTCCACCTCTCTACAGGCTAGCCAATTTAACAGTTTGCACCTCTCTGGCCCCACCCCTCTGGCCTCACCCTGGTCCTCTGGCCCCGCCCCTGAAGCCACTCATTACTCCTCCAGCTGTCTGCCCCATAACTTATGTAAGGCTTTGGGGGGCTAACTAGGCACAAACCATAACATTCTGACCATGGACCCTCAAACTGTCATGCACATCCCTTTGTTCAAAAGGCATTTTAGTCCATCTCTTAGAGTTGCCAAAGTCCCAGCAGTTTCAATATTGCTGAAAAGTCCAAGTCCCAAGTCTCTTCCAAGATCCAAGGCAAATTCTCAACTGTGAACACCTGTGCAAATGAAAAGTTAAACACTTCCAATGTTCAAAGACACAAGATAAACATTGTCCAAAAAAAAAAAAAAAAGATAAACATTGTCAAACATTGTCATTCTAAAAGATATACACAGAAGGATACAAACCATTAAGGCCAAAACAAATCCAAAATCCAGAAGGGCAAACATTAAGTACTGTAGTTCCATGTGGAACATCCAGAGCAATCTATGGCAAGTTGTGAACTCCATGTGGCTCCACCTATAGGGCACTCTTGGTGGTAATTCCCATGGCTTCTCTCTTAGGCCAGCTTTGCTCCCTCTTTGCAGTTTCCCTCAGATGATCCACATTCTCTTTTCCAAACTTCTGGGGTTTCCACTGAATAGGCTTCCCTCTCATAGCTTCACACACTGCCCTCTCAGGGGCACACTGTCTGGCCTCTCAGGCCTTCTTCTGAAATCAAGGTGGAAGCTTTCTTAGCCTCAGAACTCCTGCATTCTGCATTCACATAAAGCCAGTGCCATAGTAGCCAGGCTTTCCTCTCTCTTGGCTGTAAAGGTCGAGTGCCTGGATTGCTGAGCACTCTGACCCTGATTCCAAGAAACAAATTATCTGTGCTGGAGCCATTCTGTAATCTGGTGTGACTGCTACCTCCATTCTGGATCATGGAGCTCTGCAGCTTTCTCCTCAAAGCAAAGTCTTTCACCCTTGTGATTCTGAGGCTTCAAAGGGTGAGGAAACTTCCACCTCCTATAACGCTCTCAGGACATCTTTTTTATTCTCCTGGGCAGTAGAGAGCTCAGCTCTACCTTTGAATTCCACAACTTTTTTGGAGCTTCCTTTCTGGCCAAACTCACAACAATTTAAATCATCCTTCTGGGCTCTTTGCTCTTCATTTTCAACATATATTTGACTAAGAGTTCCCAACAATAATCATGCCACTGCCCTAATAGCTGACTGCTTTGAGATTTCCTTTGAAAGATTAATTAGTCCTCTGTGTTTAATCTCAGTCTCAGGCCAAGTCTGAATATGGGCAAAATTCAGACAAATTTTCTGCCAAGCCGAAACACAAATGATCTGGAGTCCAACAACCAGTGCAGTAGGCAGGCTTTCCATCAGTCCTCCACTCTGAGCTCTGACCAGAATCTCCCTACAGAATAGTCAAAGCTGTTCCAATGCTTCTTCTATAGGCAACATCTCCAAATCTTTCCTATCTCTTCCCATAAGCCATTCCCAAAAGCTCGTAATCCACATAGTGAGGATTAGCCACAGCAATGACCCCACGCTTCTGGAACCAAATTCAGCTTTAGTTACTCTTCTCTCATTGCTGAGACAAATACTCAACACTCAAAATGAGGGTAGGAAGGGTTCATTTAGCTCACAGGTACTGGAGGTTTCAAGACACTGGGGGAGAGGCTGGGGCTCTGCTGTGAACTGGATTACCATCTCCACCTCTCTGAGACAAAGGCTAGGCAGTTTTAACAGTTTTCACTTTCTATCCCAACCCGTCTGGCCTGCCCTGGTCCTCTGATCCTGCCCCTCAAGACACTCATTGCTCCTCCAGCCACGTTTGCTCCATAACTTACATGAAGCTTTGGTGAGACAACTAGACACAAGACACGTGGCATATCAGAGGTGCATCACAGAGCATGAACAGTCCATGGCAAGTGGACAGGAGACAGCGTATGGTGAACCAGCACTGTTTTCTTTTTCTATCCAGGCTTTTCTATCCAGACTGACTGCTGCTACCCAAAATCAGGATGGGGCACCCCTAAGCCAGCATCATACTATGAACTCTAGCACCGCATCCTTGCTCCAGCATCACACTCCTTAAACACAGCCACCTCTGAAAGGCTCCACCTATGACTGCATGAGCTTTGGGGGGACATCTCCACATAAGGGCTGTGGGGAACTGTGGCGTCTTCTGAGCCATGGAACCCAAATGCCTTAGATGAAGGATCCTGGGGCAGGAGGACAGGAGGTTCAAGCCCAGTGCTGTCAACTCAGCAAGACTCTGTCTCAGCCACAATGTTAAGTAAAATAAATCAGATACACACATTTCAATAGTGCGTTGAAGCAAACTTGAATCAAGAAAAACATGCTTTCCCAACATTAAGCAGTTCCTCTTTAAACCTCAACCTGCCCATGGCTATTATTCTTTTTGTTTTATCATTTTCTTCTATTACAAATGAAATTAGTGATTTTGTTTCTGGAAGGAAGGTTTGATAGCCCCCTTTCCCACACTTCTGTGTCTTCTACCGCGATGTGCTAAGTCAAAAAACTGTCACTGCTTGATAGAGTGCCTTTGTTTTGTTTCTGTAAATTCCTTGTTCACCTGAGTCAGTTAAATAAATACATCCTATTTTTCTCTCCAGGTCTCTCCTGACTCTCAAATCCTACATTTCCTGGCAACCTTGAGGGCACTGAGGATGACAGCCTTGCTGTGTCTTGCCAGAAGGTACAAGGGCTCTGAACTATGGGAAGCTTTAGAGCCATGGCACCACTGGGTGAGACTTGGGGTGCACAAGGTGATTGGCCTGCCCTTAGCCTGGATTCTCCCATGTCATCGCAATGGAATGTGAGGGAGATTCAAGAGGATTCTGGGACATCACACTACAGGGCCACAGCAAGGTTTTAAAGTCCAAGTTGGTAGCTTCCTCTAGGGATAGAAGGGGAGCTTGATTAACTTCCACATGGTACCTGACTCAGATTAAGTAGGATAAAACCTGCAACCCCAAGTTAGGAAGGTGGGAGTGACATGACAGCAAGAGAGGCTCACAAGAGGGGTAGAAGTGGCCTCCCATGAGGAGTGGCTCTCCATGAGAGCAGCTCATAGGAGGTGTGCCAAATAGTCTGACACAGGTGAGCTCACAGGAAACCTGCACCCAAGTTGGAAAAGGGAATTGAAACAGGGTATGAGTATGATTGTGTCAAAAGAGTGGGGCACAAAAATGTTAGGCTGCAGGTCTCTTAGCATGAACTACATGTTTGGGAAAGAGTAGGGCCACCTAACATTTATGTATTTGGTACAGGGTGTCACTATGCACTCGGACTTGTAGTGATCCTCCTGTCTCAGCCTCCCTAGCATGGGGTTGTAGGCATATGCCACCATGCCTGGTTTTGGTTGCTGGTTTATCACAGGGCTGGCATGGCGTGCAGTATTTGAGTCCTTTCAATTTCCAGGCAAGCACTTAGACCTCTGAGCTACCTCCCCACCAAAGCTCTTAGATCTTGATGACAACAAACACTACAACCAAGGTACACAGTCCTGGCTTCTTTGGTATTCAAGCCCAGCCTGTCTAAGTTTCAAACCACTGACCAGTCAAGAAGGGTCATCTGAAGAAGGAAGCTGAGACTGATAGATATCTGCAGCTTCTGGAGACCACTTTCTATAGCATGACAAAAGCAAGATAGCCATGCTGTAAATTTGGATCTGAAATGTCCTCCAAGGGCCTCTTGGTCTACACTTTGAGGTGTTGGAATCATTAGGAGGCCAAACTTCATGGACGGAAGTGAGGTCATTGGGAGCAAGGGCTTGGCTCCGTGCTGCCCCGTGGTGAGCATCTCTGCTGGGTCACCTCCATGATGGTCTGTGTCACCACAGGCCCCAAGCAACACAGCCAAGGAAATATGAATTAAAATGAATACAACGGCCGGGGAGATGGCTCAGTGGAATAAGCGCTTCTCTTGCAAGCACAAGGACCTGAGTTCAATCCCTGGTTCCGCCAAAAAAAAATAAAAATAAAAAATAAAATAAAATAAAATGAATACAACTTTGGGCCAAAAGGATTGCCTCTTTCTCCATTGACTGCCACAGGTGCCCACCACAGCTATGGAAAAGTCGACTCAGGATCACTGGTGGGTCAGGTTCCACCAGACAGCATTGGATTTCCTCATTTATTCAAGGGAGGGCAAGGTGCAGGGGATCTGTAGGGTTGCTGACCACAGTGTGGAAACCTACTGTGGACTGACAACAAAGGGGTTCCCTTGGCCCAGGAAGGAGACCTGGCAGGTTCCATTCAGGCCCCTGTGGGCATAAGTGAAAACCACTCAGCCAGGACAGAAAATGACTGATTCTGCAGAGCTTGCTACAGCAGGGAGTCTCCACATCCCTTGTGAGTGTGGAGACGGAGGCAGGCGGGGACCCTGGCAGGCTGAGATGCACTATGTTGCACAATGCACGTGGAGAAGCTACAGGTTGAGAACCCCATGGACAAGCTGCTGTGGTTGGACTGAAACAGGCTCCAACCCATGTGGAACCTGAGCTGGGTACCTACAGCCCAGACAGGCACATTGCCAGTTGTAATGACCCCACCCCTCTTACGGGAACATAAATTCCATTATATTTTTTTATTCGTTTTATTGAGAAACAGATATCAATGAGACAGTTTCAAAACAGGTTAGTAGGAAAGTTACAATAATTAACACATTGCATATTGTTGTCTTCATAGTAGTTATTCATAGTAAAAGATGCAGACATGATAACCTGTCCAAACACTATTAGTACAAATCTTTCTTCTTATTGAATTAAGAGAAAGTTGCCGTTTATCTATCCTAACTATTTTGTATATACAGATAGAAAATGGTCCTTCATTTGTATTTCCCTGTTTTGTTTACTTTTGTCAGAGATGGGTATTCCATTGCCATTCATATAATGTAGGTGTGTGAATTTCAGCAAAATAATCCAATATAGTCCAGTAGTCCATATTAGTAGTGGGTTTTCTGCAGGACTGGCAATGTCAGAAGTTGTTGACTTGAGCCTTTTACAGCTCAGCATATTAATATGGCTCTACTTTTTGTACCTCGTTTTTATACTTTTCTGCTGGATGGTTGAGACCAAGATAAAGCAAGATCTATATAACAAAAATGTAACTTTTGTATCTGACAAGCCAGTAAAATCCCCTCAGGATTTACCCTGAAACCATGCACCACAGTTTGCAGATCCTTTGTCAGTGTCATCCATGTGGATGAGTCACAGCCATTGCTTGACCAATTTACTCTCTATGAGAATGTTTTCTCTCCATGTGACTCTCCTTAGGCACACTCTACATTATCGATCACATTCCTCTGTGGCCCCATAATCTCCTTGATCAGAAAATTTGGGGCACCACTTGGCTACAGGATGTTAGGAGTACAGGTTTTCTTATATCCTGAGTCCTCACTGACCTTGAATGGCTAGGGACAAAATGTTGGTTACCCTTGTAGTCCTTCTTTTTCTCTAATTTTTGTCTGCAAACTTAAGTTGTTAACCCTCCAGAATAGAAGCTTAATGGTATTATTACCCTATAACAGAGGCAGTTGAGCTTAACCTCACTATTTGTCTGAATATCAAACATCTGAGACATAGCACGGAGTTTAACATATCAATACTTGGTAGAAGTATTCTACTTCATAGAAAATAGAATCCATTTTAATTAGGTCACACAGGACACAAAAGCAGATCATAAACACTCCTAAGAACATGTCAGCTGGCTACAAAGGCCACTTCAGCAAGCCACAAGCTCACCATTCCTGTGACCCACTTAATTAAAAAATCTCACCAAAAAATGCTACTATTATTGACCTGTGAAAGACATCCCTGTTTTTCTTGACTGAAAGGTACCTCTCATCTTTAGCTATAAACCTGTTATCTGTGTCCTTTGTTCCAGCTCATCTGGCACCTAAACCAGGAGTGGAAGCTGAGACAAGGGACTCTTTTGAAGCCTAGGAAGCAATAGGCAAGCTCACCGTGGGCTTACTCCTGATCCTGACAGCCTCTGTTTCTTGCTATGTTTCTTCTCCTTCCAAAAGAGCTGACTGTATGGCTCCACTGCCCTCCATGGTGGGGCTACAAGGCTCTGGTCAAGGTGAATGTTTGGCTAGTCTTCAGAACACCCAGACGCAGCTTTGAACCCTGACTGAATGAATGGGTAACCAACTCTCGCTTCCCTTCCCAAACCCCTCCCTCTTCATGAACTCCAGTCCAGGTACCATTCTGCCAGACCTCAAGCAGATGTCCACCCTGAATGCTAATCCATGTCATTTCTGGGAGGGTAAGATTCTGGCCCAGTGGACTTTCTCTCAGTGCCCTGTGGTGAGCACCTCTGCATTCCAGGTACCAAAATACTTCTTGCCAAATAAAAGTCTCTTACTCCAACAAAATCTCCTGGCCCCACATCTGATTATAAAATATCACACCTTTACTCATTCTTCCCTCCTTTACTCAGGAATTCAATCCTCCTAATGATCGTGTGTCCTATCGTCTTTCACTTCCTTGACAACCTTAAGCCAAGAACCCTACCCTCCCTCAGCTCCTTTCCACCTCAAATGCTCCTCATCTTCTCCAAATCCTGCAGGCCACCCAGCACCCTTATGAACCCTACCCTGGCCATGCCATGCTGGTCCCACCCCAGGGGCAGGCTGAGAGGGTGACCGACACTGGACATAGTGGCACCTGTCTATAATCCCAGTGCTTGGGAGGCTGAACACAGGAGAATCACTATGAGTCTGATCTTTGTAGTGAGACTCTGTAGACCCTGTAGACTCTGTATTAAATACAAAAAAAGCAACATTGAAAATTAATGAGTTGGACATCCAAATCAAATGTTTTAAAAAATGAAAGAAAAAAAATCACAAATCAATAAACACAAAGAAACTAGTGAAACCACATTACTCTGATACCAAACTTAATAATTGTCACAAGAAAGGAAAATTCTAGACCAGTACTTCTCATAGATACAAATGCAAAAATCTTAAATGACATACTAGCAAACCAAGTCCAATGGCATATTGAAAGGATTATACAACATGACTGAGTGGAATTTATCCCAGACATGCAAGGATGATTCCACATGGAAAATCAACTAGTATAATGCACTACATTAATATAATAAAACAGATGAATTCACATAGTCATCTCAATGATTGTAGACAATGGCTTTGGATAAAACCCAACATTTCATGATAAAAAGCAGACAAAAAATTAGTAATTGAAGGCAACTTAACATTACAAAAAGCTGAAGATAATGTAAAAGTATTAATTGCTGAAACTGTCCTATTGTTCAGCTTTGAAACTGTCTCATTAATATTTGTCTCTCAATAAAATAAATTTTTTTTAAAAAAAAACATTACACCTGCCCTGCAACTCCCCAGAGCCCCTACCCCCAAGCCCGCCAAGTGAGTTAGAATTTTTGTGACTCTTCTGGCCCCTGATCCACCTGAGCCCAGCCTCGTGAGTGTATGGGAGGACCTCGCGCACCTCAGGTGGCGAGTGCCATCCAGAGCTCCCGCTCTCAAGATCTCCAAGCACAGCGACAATTTCTCTGCCTGATCCACCCAGCCCGGCCCACCCTGCAACTCCCCAGCACCCCTGCCGCTAACCCTGTTGAGCAAGTGAGAATTTTTGTGACTCTTCTGGCCCCTGATCCAGCCCACCATGGCCGGTGATTGTGTGGGAGAGCTTCTGTGCTCTACTGTGCTCCCTGGGCCAGGAACACAACAGAGGGGAACCACAAGCTCACAGTTGTGCCAGAAGGGATCAAGGAGATTATGGAGCCACAGAGGAATGTGGTTGATGATCTATAGTGTGCCTAAGGAGAGTCACATGGAAAGAAAACTTTCTCTCAGGCTCTCACGGGGAGCATACTGGTCAGGCAATGACCGTGACTCATCCACATGGTTGACACTGACAAAGGGTCTACAGAGTGAGGTACGGGGATGCAGGATAAACCCTGAAGGGACTTGACTGACCTCATCAGATACAAAAGCTACATTTTTTGTTACATAGGTCTTGCTTTATCTTGGTCTTAACCATCCAGCAGAAAAGTATAAAAATGGGGCATATAAAATAAGGCCATAATAATAAGCTGAGCTCTAAATGGCTCTAATCAACAACTTCTGTGGATACCCACCACTATTGTGGAATGCTGGACTGTGTTGGAGTGTTTCCCTGAATTCAAGCACCTATAATAACTGAATGACAATAGAATACCCATCTATGACAGAAGTAAACAAAAAAGGGGATACAAAGGAAGAACCATTCTGTGTTTGTATAAACAGTATAGATAGGATAAATATGCAGTACTTTTTCATAATTCTACGAGAAGAAAGATTTGCACTAATAGTGTTTGGACAGGATATTCTGTGCTTCTTGTACTATGGATAAGCACTAGGAAGATAGCAATGTAAAAAGTATTAATTATTGAAACTGTACTATAATTCAGCTTTTAAAAAGATAAGTATACAGCTATATTCTCTTAATCCATTGATTAGAGGCATCAGCTCTTATAGTGTTTGCAAATAGAATATCATGTATGCACCTTGTACAACAACAAAAAAAAAACACTACAAAAACAATACACAATGTATTAATTATTGCATCTGTGCTACTAATTTGATTTGAAACTGTCTCATTGCTATTTGTTCTTCAATAAAATTTTAAAAAATTTCAAAAGACCCTTTTCAAAAAAAAATTGGAGTTGGGGCTGTGGAAATAGCACAGTGGTCTAAGCACCTGCCTGGGCAAGTATAAGGACCCAGGTTTGATCCCCAGTACTGCATGTGATGCTGGCCTTGCTCCAGGCACATGGAGTTGACCACCAGGACCGACTGTGGTGGCACATGCCTATAGTCCTAGCACTGGGGAGGCAGACAGAAGGATCACTATGAGTCTGAGCTGTGTAGTGAGACCCTGTACCAAATACATAAAATTTGTTTTAAAAATCAGAGTTGATGATGAAGAACTGCAACCTTCCACTTGGTTGAAATCCCTGTTTCAACCTCCTGACAAGGTACAGGTCACCTGAATTGCTAGAGCCACAAGCAGCTTTCCAGATACAATAGTAGGTCTTCTGGAAAGGGAGATAGAATCACATGGGACCTCAGATTATCTCTAGAAGTTTCACCGTACAGTATAGTTCCCAGAACTCAACAAAAATGGCTAGACATGAGACAGCACAGCATGCAAACTCAAAGAAATAATAGGGAAGAAGATTCACAGGACATTGAGATAGTGGCAATATTAGACATGAGTGTGACTACTTATTGTGTTTGAGGAAATGAATGGCAAGGTGGAGAGTTCATCAGAAAACTGAAAAGGACTTTGAAAAAAGATTTGGAAGGAAATGTTAAAATGGAAGCCTACAAAATCTGAAATTGATAACCCAATGGATGGATTTAATAGCTGAAGAAAAAAATGGGGAAGAAATCCCACAAGAAGCACAAAGAAGAGAGTGGGACGTCAGGCTTCTGATGTAGTCTCAAAACTACTGAAGGTTGGTTTTATATTTAGATTTATATAACTGGTTATGTGAATATGTTTCAATACCGAGAGAATCTTTCATTGTCTCAAAACCAAGCAAGACTCCCCTATTTCAGTTTGTGTTTATTAGCCTGTTACAGGGAGTGGTTGAAGACAAGAAATCTGTGTCTATATTTTTAGTTTTGACTATGGCAATTTAACCAGAATTCCCTATACCTAAAAAGTGCTGCCTTTTACTTATTGAAAGGCATTTTAGTGTGGTGTTGTATAACATGAAATAAAGAATATTTAACATTTCTCACATTTTATAGTTGATCTGTAAATTCAGATCCTTTTAAGACTTAGCATGATATAACACCAAGATAGACTTCTGAATTCTTTAGGTCAGACTGAGTTAACTGTTCACGGTAGTATTTAAACAGCTATTCAAAAACAAAAGACTAAAACTACTGTTGTATGTGTGATTGGCAGTGGGGCTTCCTGTCAGCTCATTAGAAGGACTGAAGTGAGGAAGGTACAACATGAGCCCAAATTTGTATGTGACCATAATACTTGATTAAAAACAAATCAGATTGATTTAAAAAAAAAAAAAAAAAAAAGAAGCGCAAAGAGACAATAGAGCAGGCAGCACACCAAAGAACATAAGAGGTCCCTGAGAACAGCAAGGCATCTGACAAATGTCAGTTAGTTTCCTGAGATTACTGCAACAAATTACTGCAAACCTAGAAACCACACAACAAATGTGTTCTCTTGCAGTTCTGAAGGCTAGAAATCCTTCCCAAGCCATCACTGTGCTGAGATCAAGGTGCCCTTAGGGGTCTGAGGGGAGAAGCCATCCATTGCTTTTCCTAGGTTTCAGTGGCTCTGACAACCTTTACCTGTGGCTGCAGTATGCCTGTATCCAGCTCTGTCTTCTTAATCCTCTCTTTTCTGTGTGTAAAATTGCTCTCTGCATCTTGTACAAGGACAGCTGCAATTGGGTTTCAGGCCTATTATGGCTTATGTCTAGTTGTCTCCTCAAAGCCTCATGCAGTTATTTGTTAAGTTCTTCTTCTTTATTTTTTTATTTTATTTTTTATTTTATTTTATTGAACTACAAATGTCAATCAGACAGTTTCGAGACACCTTAACAATACAGATTCTATAAATTAATACATTACAAACTGTTTTCATAATGTTTTGGTATTGTGCAAGGTACATACATGATATTATATTTACAGATATTATTTTAGCAGATATCTCTTATCAGTGAATTAAGAGTGTAGCTGCTTACTTATCTTATTTTTTATACCTGAATCATTTCAAAAATTCAATAATTATTTTCCTAGTGGATGACCATAGTACTAGAAGCCGACATAATATCCTGTCCAACCACCATTAGTGCAGATCTTGCCTCTCATAGAATTATGTAGAAGCACAGCGTTATCTATCCCAACTGTACTGTCTATACACACACATCATGATTTTTTCTTTCTACACCCCTTCCTTTGTCTACACCTG
>PVKA01042960.1:0-17068 GCA_004027165.1 Ctenomys sociabilis | reverse complement strand
ATCAAAAAGAGGCAAAAGAAAATTCAAGTACAAGCGATAAGGAATGAAAAGGGTGAAATCACCACAGACCCACTGGAAATTCAGAAGATTATTAATAGTTACTTCGAGAATCTTTACGCTCACAGAATAGAAGACACAGAAGAAATGGATAGATTCCTCGAAAGGTACAAATTACCAAAACTGAATCAAGAAGATATTAAAACTCTCAATAAGCCGATAACAGCCAACGAAATGTGAGTCATTCTGAACAGTGTATCTATCAGAATAAATATAGGTCCATTTTATTGGAAAATAAAATATTGCTCTATGAATGAGACCACTTTAAATTACATCCCATGTACAGACATTAAATGGGTACTGTCTTTCTGATACATTCTTATACAAAATTATACTCATTAAATGAAAGGTCAACTGGAGGCATTGCTTTAAACTAATTTTACTCTGATAACTTATATCTTTCTGCCTGTTTCATAGTTTCTGCAATTCTGAGTATCATAGCATGAAAATTGTATCAGAGGCTCTATAGTCGGAAGATAATCTTTTATCTTCGAAGCATATTCTCAGAAAAACATTTCCTTGTTCAGTAATAAAATACTAACTACAGAGGCCAGATATATAGCTCAATGGCACAGCATCTGCTAAGCAAGCACAAGATTTTGAGTTCAATTCTTTACATACATAGAAAATCTTAATTTGTACCATGTAAAATATCCATAGAGAAAAGTAGGTGTTTTAAATGGAATTGCTTTTGCGAAAAAAATGGGATCATTAAGAGAAGGCTCGGGGGGAACAGGGAGATATCTCAATAGAATAGGTGCCTGCCTCGCAAGTGCAAGGTCCTGAGTTCAATCCCTGGCCAAAAAAAAAAAAAAAAAAAAAAAAAAAAAAAAAAAAAAAAAAAAAAAAAAAAAAAAAAAAAAAAAAAAAAAAAAGAAAAAAAAAAGAGAGAAAAAAAGACAAGTCTTGGGGCCAAGGAGATGGCTCAGTACAATAAGTGCTTCCGTGGCAAGCACAAGAGAAAGCTTATAGTTATTGTGAAAACACTTTATAATAAGGAAATTTTTATGGGATTTTTTAGAACATTTTTTGTAATTATATTGTGAACATGTGAAATAAATTTAGTCTTCATATTTCTCAAGTATTTTTAAGTTCACACTAAATGCTAAGTCCAGTTGAAACAGCAAAAAAGAAAGAAATTCTACTTGTATTTTAGAGGGATTGTTAGACTAGTATGAATTTAATTATAACCACTCTTATCTATAAATCAGAAAAGGGTTTTAATAAGAGAACTTTGATGAACTTAATAAAATGAACAAGAAATCATGTTGCAGCTTCTCCAAAAATTACTAAAATAATGCCTTCTACCATAGTCATACCATTTACCTAGACACTAAACTTTACCAACATTACCTAATTTAAAATTTGAAAATTCTATGGATATAGCAAACATAATGCAATGGTCAAAATAATTCCCTTTTTTACCTTCCATAAAGATGAACACAGAAAGGTTTTATGGAAAAAAAATCTAGGAATAGATATTTGGGAGACATTTCAAGTCTCAAATTTGAATGGATACAAGGCAACAAACTTTAGTAAAAAGAGCACCAAATGAAAGCCAAGAAAGCTGTTTTCAGTTCCTGGCATTGATACAAATCACCTAGCAAACTGAACTTCTATTTATCTCTGTCCATTTGCAAAATGACAGTGTTGGAATTACTGATTTCTCCTGTCTCTTCCATACCTGAGAAGCTCTGATGGCTCCATTAGCTTTTTTGGGTGCTTGAATTATTCTAATTTTTCTTGAAATGTCAAATTAAGAGAACTCTTTCACTAACACATTTTACAAATCATTACAAAGTATTTCTGTCCTGAGAATAAACACTGAAGATATATATATATATATATATATATATATATATATATATATATATATATATAATGCATATAATTCTATGCAAAATGTCCAACTACTTTTAGCTTATTAAAATCCTTTGTTATTCTAGATGTGATTGACAAGATTAATGGTGAGGGAAAATTATTCTTATTTGTTAGTTAATGCTAACTCCTATTCCTTCCTTCAGCAACCACTAGGAAATTACTGGAGTAACTCTGAATTTATACATGCATACACAGGAGTACTTTGACACTCAGATTTGAATAATAGAAATTTCTAATTTTCTTATTTCACTTTTCTCACAGGAACTTATTAGATTTAATGATGGTGGTGGAAAAGTAAAGCCCTGCTGAAATAGTTAAACAGTGAAGCAAGAAGGAATCAATGTCCTGCAATTAGTGTTTCAGTTATCTGATTTGAGGATGCTATTAAGTATGTTCAAAATTGATGGCAAACAAACATTTAATTGAGAGAGAGTATAGCAATGGTTGATGTGACATTATAAGCAGTATTCATTTACAAGACAAGAATTATAGGTGTTCCAAGCATGGTTTTAAGATTTCTTTTCTTGTATTTAGGACAGGATATACAGCATGTACAAAGTCTCACTGCATAGATTGGACTTGAAGTGATCCTGCCTGTTTACAGCCTCCCAAGTGCTGGGATTACAGGCATTCACCCATTCTCAATTGCCCTCTCAGCATGCCCCGGGGACAGGCCTGGCATGGCAGGCCAGGGAATCAAACTCCCAGCCCCTGTGTCTGCCTAAGCAGACATTTTAATCCACTGAGCTATTTATTTGGCCCTCATGATTTTAATATTATGCACTGCCATCCTCAGTTTCTTAGTTCACAGATATCAAAAAATGTAATAAAAGAAGACAAGAGGAAAGGAAAAAAAGTCATAGGATTGTCCTGCTACAATGTTGTATATGGCTAGATTTCTAAATTTCTGTGTAAAAATGTGCAATTGATTTTGAACATTCTATAGTGATTTAAAGTTTAGAATATCAGCAATTGTTGGAAAACACCTGTTCCATGTTATGGCTGAGGCATTTGATACTCAGACAGATAGTGAGGTTAAGGTCAACTGTGTATGTCTTTGGGTAATAATTAAGCTTCTCTTTTGGAGGGTTAAGAACTTAAGTATGCAGAGTAAAAAATAGAGAAAAAGAAGGGCTACAAGGATAGCCAATAGTTTGGCCCTAGCCCTTCAAGATCAGTGAGGACCCAGAACCTAAGAGAACCTGTACTATAACATCTTTTAACTCAGTGATGTCCCAAACTTTCTGACCGAGGAGATTATAGGGCTACAGAGGAAAGTGATTGATGATGTATAGTGGGTTTAAGAAGAGTAACCTAGAGAGAAAAAAAAATTCCCTCAGCTTTCACAGAGAGCAAATTGGTCAAGCAATGGCCATGATTCATCCTCATGGCTGACACTGACAAAAGATCCGCAAGGTGCTCTACATGGTTTCAGGGTAAATCCTGAGGGGATTTGACTGATCTTGTCAGATACAAAAGTTAGATTTTTAGCTATATAGGTCTTGCTTTAACTTGGTCTTAACCATCCAGCAGAAAAGTATAACCACAAGATATAAAAAGTAAAGCCATATTAATATGCTGAGCTGTAAAAGGATAAAGTCAACAACTTGTGACATTGCCAGTTCTGCTGATAACCCATTATTATTATGGACTATTGGACTATATTGGGTCATTTTGATGAATTCAAGCACCTGCAATATTTTAATGACAATGAAACACCCATCTCTGATAAAACAAAATTAAAAAGGGGATACAAATGGAGGACTGCTTTGTAGTGAATATACATATTCATGTATAAAATTTCTTATATAACAGGTAAGGAGTACTTTTCTAATGATAACACTTTTAAAAGATGCATATATATGGTATATATATTATATATATATATAATATATATATATACACACATACACAAAATAGGATAGATATAAAGCTACTTTCTCTTAGTTGAGTGTGAAGAAAGATTTATATAAATACTGTTCAGACAAGATATCATGTTTGCATCTTGTCCTCTGAATAACTACTATGAAGACCACAATATGCAATGTATTAATCATTGTAACTGCGCTACTGTTTTGAAATTGTCTCATTGCTATTTCTTTCTCATTAAAATTAATTTAAAAATAAATAAATAATTAAAATCTGATGGTAGAAATGTCTGTAGAAACAAAAACTGCCAACTTTGGCAGCAGCTAGTAGAATATATATATATATATATACAAGACTTATTCTCCACAACTGGAGATAAATACCACGCATTGAAAACATGAGTTACCTTCACTAAAATACATAAAAACCATAGACTCATCCCATGAAAATAACGTAGTCTCACAGAATTTGGGAAAGTTTATTTTTATTTAAGCCTGAATTCATGTTGACAGTCTGGTAGGTGGGAATTATTTATTAAATCTCAGAAAATATTTTGATACAAAGGGTAAAGAAGATGTTTAAACTGAGAGTTGTTGAACAAAATAAATTTTCAGTATTTTAAGCAAAATGGTGACAAAAGGAGTAGAAAATTTTACTCTTTGAAAATATGTATCTATAGGATCCAGAATGCCTCGCATGAAAAAGGCTCACAAATCTGTGTTACTTGATAAAAATCTTTAAATATTAGAACCTCAAAAATTGGGAAAAGCTTCTAGAGAAGTTTACATTTTACAAATGAGGAGGCTCTGGCCCACAGAATAAAATGACTTGCCAAGGTGTGTACATATATATATACACTCATGTATCAAATTTCTTATATAACAGGTAAAGAACAGTTTTCTACCCATATCACTTTTAAAAGATGCATCATATAATTTATAGTTATGTTTTAATTGTGAGACATGAAAAACCTTGCTACAAAGGACCCACTAATGCAATTATGTAATTAAAATGATAAATGCTTTCCAGTGAGAATTTCTTAAAGAGAGAAGAAGAGGAGGAAGTAGAAGGAGAAGCAGTGGGAGAGAGAGAGAGAGAGAGAGAGAGAGAGAGAGAGAGAGAGAGAGAGAGAGAGAGTAATACACGTGTCCAGCAAAACACATTTTTGTGTTAAATTAGAAATGTAAACAATAAAGCTGTAAAATTAATGTTTATCTTCCCATAAACTACGAAAAAGAGTTTAAGTGATTCAATTTTTAAGTCAATAATAAGCTTTGACAAATTCTGTTCTGAGGCATGTGTGAAGTAACTGGTATAAATATTGGGGACCAAGGTCAGACTTCTGAAGCTTCAAGTCAGTTTTTCATTTAACTTCTTCAAGCTTCTTTTAGCAAAATTAATAGTTATAAAATAATACCTGACCATAGTTACTTGGTACAACTGCTTTGCATCATAAGATTAGATAAATGTAAAGTCATTTGGGACTATTTCTTCTGCACTGAGAACACTAAACAAGTTTTAGCTAAATATATAAAACAAAAAGTGAAGTGCACAGGTCTCTTGACAAAATGCTCACAGTCTACTATGCTGTCACTTGTGAAAATGATCTGAACACCCTATAAACAAAGATGATAATGTTACTTAGGAAACAAAAATTTTTACTCTTTAAATTATTCGTTTAAAAATATCAAATTTTGTGCATATAACCGCCTAATTTCTTTATCTAAACATCTGCATAATATTCAAGTGAAGTTAGCTAAAACCGGGGATGGTGTTTGATTTATAGAAAATACTTAATTGAGCTTTATTTTCATATATATATATTTTTGCATAGTATTTGTGATTCACTGAGTAGAGCAAAACATTATTTAATCATTTCTTTTTTTCTCTCTTTTTTTTTAATCACCTTTTTTTTTCTTTTTTTTCCATTTATTTTTATTTTATTAAAATACAAATGTCAATCAGACAGTTTCAAAACACCTTAACCATACAGAGTCGATGAATAAATACATTGCAAACTGTTTTCATAACGCTTTGGTATTGTACAAGGTGCATATATGATATTATATTTACAGGTTTTTTTATAGCTGAATTATATCAAAAATTCAATAATTATTTACCTAGTGGATGACCATAGCACTAAAAGCTGACATAATATCCTGTCCAACCACCATTAGTGCAGATCTTGCCTATCATAGAATTATGTAGAAGCACAGCGTTATCTATCCCAACTATACTGTCTATACACACACATCATGATTTTTTATTTCTACAACCCTTCCTGTGTCTACATCTGTCAAAAGTGGGCACTCCATGCAATTCAAGTTCAACCTGGCTACCCTATACCTTTATACTAACCTGGGCTACAAAGGGAATTCAGCTTATGCTGAGCTTTTTTTCTCTTTTTGAGAGAAAAATATTTCTTGGTATAGAGTTCATTCTGCCTTGAATTCCCTTTGTAGCCCAGGTTAGTATAAAGGTATAAGGTAGCCAGGTTGAACTTGAATTGCACAGAGATCCTCCTGTCTCAGTCTCCAGAGTATTGAGATTACATGCATGCATCACTATACCCAGGGCTTTGCTCATTTTCTTCCATGCTAGATCGGAGTTGTTGACTTTGTTGTCTCACAAAAATGAAGCTGTTGACCATAACTAAATAGTAAAATATGGTACTGAATTTAATTTAAATGTTCATGGGCAAAAATAATCCTTGGTAAATACTGAATTTAGAGTAGGTTTTTCTATTTGAGAACTTTGAAAAGTAGTAAAAGATTTAGACCAATATATTCATAGTTTGTTCTGTTTCACTACATTGGAAGAATTCTGGTTCATAGTACTTTGCTTAGTAAATAGCCTTTTTTCAAGGTGTAGTCTTTGGCATGTGTTATGGAGCATTAATTAATGATTAGATCTATGTTCCAATTGCAGTCCTAAATTTATAACAACTGGTCTATAGAGATCCATATCCAAATATTAAAGGCATTATTTTAAACATTTTATCTTTGAAAAGCATCACTACTATTTTCAGACTAACGTTGCATGTTCCCCTAAATCTAAGATTGGAATAGAAAAATTTTCAAAGTTTATTTATCTTTCAAAGCAGCTTATTTTCATATAGTGATTAGTCATTGTTCCCTTTCCTGTCTTGAAATTATCTGATACTACTATTTTGATAAAAATTTGGCATGATGTTCAGTTAATTCATGATAAAAAATAAATTATGGGTGGAAAACTTGTTTCTGAGACCACTCCTGTAAATCAGCCTATATATTGTTTATGTATTGTAATGATCAAAAAATAAAATAAGGAATAGTAATTCTTTTACTGTTTGATTTTTGAGATAAAGTCTCTATGTAGCCCAGGCTGACCTCAAACTCTCAGGGATTCTCTGTCTCAGATTCCTCAAAGCTATGATTATAGGCATGTACCACAACACCATGGCTAATTCATTTTTTAAGACAGTTATTGGTATCCAAATCACTAGGACCTACTTTTCTTTCCTATACACCATCCCCTACAACAAACCTGATCACATCAATTCCTATATATTTTTTGCTGTTTAAAAATCCCATTCCTTAGATTTGATTGTAAAAAAATACATTATAATTCTTATTGCTGACTTTTCTCACAGTGAATTAAATTAGTGGCCTCGTTGTATAATAAAATAGAAATCAAATTGGAATCTATCTACTTTCTAGATTTGTAACTCAGCAAAGAAATTAGCATGTGTAATACACCATAATTTAATTGTAAGCTTTAAGTGCCTTCATTCATTTTGTTTTACTCTATGACTAAAAAATGACCTAGTTACTTTTAGAAGTTTAAAAGTGAAATTTGTCTAGCTACAAGCAATACCTCAACAATTAAATGGAAGAGTTGCAAGGTCCTTGGGAAAGTTCCTTACTAATTAACATGATCTTATGTTTCCTTTCCTCTCACACTTTTTAGGCACAGACAGTTAATTCTCAATTGGTATTTGTTGTTAAATGCGGAAGGAATTTTTATAGCTACCATTTACTGAGACCTTATTCTTTGCCAATCTCTGTGTTTGGTGCTTTACATATATTATCTTATTTACTCCCACGATAAAGCTCTGAGATGTGCATTTAATTACAGGTCTATGTGAGCAAGAACAGGGAAATAATTCCAAATTACAATATATTCCAGAGTAAAATTGTGAAGAAGGATAATTCATATCTTAGTTGAATTTTGCTTTTTGCCTTCTAGATGTGAACATCTTAAAACTTGAAGTAGCAAAGTATAAATTGTGTGTAATGCATTCCATTTGTACCTTATCTTAGGGAATTTTCATTTTAAAGGGAATAAACCATAAAGGAAAGCAATGACAATCTAAGGATGGCACTTTCAATGTTACATAGTATAGGAATTTAGTGATAGATATCAGTAAATATTGGCAAATAGAAATTACATTATATAAAAGTAGCATCCAGAATTTGGAAGGGGAGTTCTCTGACCCTCCTGTCTTTCTCTTTCTCCCTGTCTCTGTCTTTATCTTTCTGTTCCTCTCATTCTCTATTTACCCACATCTAATCCCAACCATATCCCAAATAATCTCAAGTTTTGGTTATGGATTTTATAAAAAACACACATAAGTTAGAGGTAAAAGTTTTGATTGCTTAACAGTTCATGTTGAGGAATACCTAAGGCAAGATTCTTGTCTATTAGGAAAATATATTTCAAGAAACTTGTTTCTTCTAATATATGTTTCTTCACATATATTAACCTTCAGCTTAACTAAAACTTTCGTAGAACTCTGAGTAATAATGCCAATTCTCTTGAGAATATGATAAACAGCTAACTAGCTATTGTTCATCTCCATTTTTTATGAAATTGCTTTTTGTAGAATAAAGGTGCTTTTTAATATTTCTTTATCAGTATGTACTTGTATTTCATTAACATACAAAGAACATACATAGTCTTCATCCTTTATCAGAAATCAAATTGCAAGAGCAATAAAGGTGAAAACATGAACAATACATACTATGACATATTTAACTGCTCTTGTCCATTTCTGTGCTCACTCAATATTCTTCATACGTCTTGTGCATATTGAAGAGAAACAGATTTGAAATATTATGTTCTTATCTAGTGATTCAATTCACTTGTTACAAAGTCCTGTGTGTGCACCATATGCTATAGCATATTAGAGGAATAATTTAAATGATTGCTCAATTAATTCTCAGTTTAATTACTTAAAATATTTACATGTACCAAGCAGTAATTACATTTTGCATCCATGCTTTGGAAATCTCAATTTGCACAATTGAGTGTAAAAGTCTGGAAGACCATGTAACTGCTCTGGATGCAAGACTAAAACGAGGTTTCTAGATTTCATTTTATGTGCTAATAAATATGGATATGCTGTCTTAAAATCATGTTAGAAAAATTCATGAAAATAAAGCAGGTAGTTTGACTCATACATTGCTAACTAATATAGCAATTACTACAAGCATAATACCATGCCATGTGACCACCACAGGAAAAGAACACTCTTGAAGTTATTTCTCCAAATGATCTATCTGTAGAGATTTTTGCAGTACTGGGATTTTGAGGATCCCTTTGTCACACTCAAAGGTCCATATAATTCAATGAACAATTTGTTGTAGAAACTACCAAAGCACTCATGAAAAAGAACCATTATAATTATGAGGAAAACATTTGGATTTCTTGAATTTACAAACAGGCAGAGCACTGGGGATAAAACAATAAAATATAAATATTAATTATTGAGGGAATGTTTACATTAGGACATGAATTCAACCCTTTTATTTTGAATAGTTGTATTATTACCTTGTGTTCACCAAATGGACGTTACATATTTCATCTCATTTCTACATCAGAATCATCACGTAATATAGCCAGGTGCTGTCATAAGAAGGATGGAGGGGCCGGGGAGATGGCTCAGTAAAATAAGCGCTTCCCTGGAAGCGCAAGGGCCTGAGTTCAATCCCCGGTTCCGCAAAAAAAAAAAAAAAAAAAAAAAAGAAGGATGGAAATATTTCATAAGGTACCCATGTGGTAATCATGATCAAATCTTTTCATTGTGTAGAGCATTTCAACAAAACCAAAATACATGTATGTATTTCTTCTCTTAATATTTGCACAATTCTGTTATATTCATCTTATTATCTTCCCTTTGTAGATAGAATAGAGGTTCAAAGAGAATAAGGGACTACCATAAGCTCTATGGGTCAAACTGTTCTATTAACTCCAATCTAAGATTTAGTTGTTTATCCCACACCACTGATTTCTTGACCCCATGCTGATTCTAACTTGCTCAAATTGCTTACCCTCTTTGAATAGATATGTATCACCTACAAAACTGTTCTAAGATGTGGAAAATAAAGATGGAACTTTGATCGTTTAAATTGATAAACCAAGGATTGTTAGAAATGGGAGCTTCTAAGTGGGAATATGTAACATCATTTCCTTTGGTTATACCTTCCAACATTTCTTGTCTATTAGCTTTTGTCTTTGACCCCATAATACAATATTTGCAATACAGCAGCCAGAACAATCTCTTTAAAACATAAATCTTATCATTTCATTCTTTTTCTCACAATTCTCCATTGACTTTTCTTATGGTTTAAAGTTAAAATTGCAGTTCTCAAACTGTCATATACCCAGCATAATCTATCTTTCCTGTTCTATCTCACCTCTATTAGTTTGCATTTTCATTTGGTTCCTTTACCTGAACAATGTCTACTGGAACTAATCCCCAAAACCAAATACATGAACAAAAGTTCCAAGAGGGAGTTGTTACATTATGTAAGTGGTTCTCCCTTGGCTATACTGCAACAAATTATGGTATTGGTTGGAACAAGTGAGAGCACTCGATGATGTCCCATCTAGTAGCAATATGGTATCTCGGCACAACATTAACATTTGATAATAAAAGTCTGTTTGTAATAGCTTGACAAAGAATGAGTATGATTTTCCAAGAAAGTTCTGATAAAATTAACAAATCTCAGGTGTTTTAAACTAATTTTTTTTCAGTGTGAACAAAGATGAATGAAGGGGATTCTCTACCTTTAATATCAAGGGAATTTGACAGGAAAAAAATGAGTTGCACACTTCCTAATTTTGTGTTTGGATCTAGCTGCTCAAACTGACTTGCATAGTAGAAACAAGTTACAACAGGCACTTAATTGTGTGCTATGCAAACACATTATTAGGGCAGTTTCTGTAGGCACAGCTCCAGTAGCAATGTATTTTCTTGTTAAATCCTATTTAGTACTACACCATGACATGTGAAAATCAAAATCCTCAGAAGGAATTTTTACATTTTGTTTTCCCCTACTCTCATGTATTATGAAGAAACAAAGATTGTGGTCATTCTTCAAGTTTAGAATCCTTATCTTAGAGAACTGTTCAAATATCAAATAGAAAATAATGCATACTTCCCTAATAAATTATTGCAGAGTATATTTAAAAAAACTAACAACATATAATCAAACATAAAATAAGTAGGAATTTCCTGAGTTTCTTGGCAAAATTCAAGAACACAGGAAAATATATTTCAAAACAAAGCACTTGTACATAAGATTGATATAAATTATCAAAACTTGATTATATTTAAGGGGGTGGGGGATGTGGTGCCAAACAATGGAGATTAAAAGGTTCATATAGGAAATGAGCCATCATAAAACTTTTTATTACATTCTTGAAACTCTTTTTGTTTAGAAATGGATT
Organism: Ctenomys sociabilis; assembly: GCA_004027165.1. NCBI lineage: Eukaryota > Metazoa > Chordata > Mammalia > Rodentia > Ctenomyidae > Ctenomys > Ctenomys sociabilis. Next base: position 5,548 of record PVKA01042960.1, on the reverse strand, counting down.
TATTAGGTATATACCACTTAAAAGGAATATTTTATAAAATATCTTCTGAAAAATTAATGCAAGTGGTACAGCAAAGCAAACAAATAAGAAAATAAAAGTGAAACATTCTATAGGGATTTAAAGTTCAGAATATTCATGGTTCCTGGAAAATATCAGTTCCATGTTATGTCTAAGTCATTTGATACTCAGACAGATATTGATGCTAAGCTCAACTGACTCTGCTGCAGGGTAATAATATCATTAAGCTTCCCTTCTGGATAGATATCAACTAAAGTTTGCAGACCCAAATTAGAGAAAAATAAGGGCTACAAGAATAGCCAATATTTTGCCTCTAGCCCTTCAAATTCAGTGAGGATTCAGGACATAAGAGAACTCGTGCTGTAACATATTGTAACTCAGTGGTATCCCAAACTTTCTGTTCAAAGAGATTATGGGACCACAGAGAAAAGTGACTGACGATGTAGAGTATGCCTAAGTAGTGTCACCTGGAGAGAAAAAATTCTCTCAGCTTTCACAGACTGAAAATTGGTCAGGTAATAACCATGACTCATCCAGATGGCTGACACTAACAAAAGATATGCAAGGTGCTGTATGTGGTTTCAGGATAAATCCTGAGAGGATTTGACTGACATTGTCTAATATGAAAGTTACATTTTTTGTTATATAGGTCTTGCTCTATCTTGGTCTTAACCATCCACCAGAAAAATATAACCACAAAGTATAAAAAGTAAAGCCGTATTAATATGATGGGCTATAAAAGGCTAATGTCAACAACTTCTGACAATTGCCAGTCCTACAGATAACCCACTACTATTATGGACTCAGACTATATTGTGTTATTTTTCTGAATTCAAGTACCTACAATATTTGAACTGGTGTCAAGTATGAAAATTTCCTTTAAAGACTTCTTCAAATACAGCCTCTCTAACAACAATGGAACACACATCTATGACAAAACAAAACAAAACAGAAAAGGACCAATATGTACTGAAAAAATATATATCTGTATATACAAACTAGGATAGATATACAGCTACTTTCTCTTAGTTCAAGGAAAAGAAAGATTTGTACCAATCCTGTTTAGACAAGGTATAATATCTGTATCTTGTATTCTGAATAACTACTATGAAGACACCTATATTGATTATTGTAACTGTCCTACTAACCTGTTTTGAAACAGTTTCCATGCTATTTCTTTATCATTAAAATTAATATAAAATTTAAAAAGAAGATAAGATAGAAAAACAACTGAAGAAGAGGGTGAGGAGGACTGAATAAAAGTGAGGTTGAGGGAAACAATATTGGGGCTGGGGGGATAGCTCAGTAGAATAATCCCTTTCATGGCAAGTGCAAGGGCTTGAGTTCAATCCTAAATTCCACAAAAAAAAGGCAAAAGAAAAAATTTGATTTTCTATTAAGTTTTAGATGCTTCACATACACATTTTAGTGCTCTGAATAACTCAGCATCATAAGTGTTATTTCTTTAGTTTGAGAAGAGAAAGTTGAGGCTCTGAAAGTTTATTAGCCTAAGGTCTTGTAGCTACTAATTTTCCTCGTTAAAATTCAAGCCTCAATTTGCCTCACTCCAGGCCCATTTGATCATTTTAGTATGTCACACTTTGGTGATAATGCTGATACAAAATTTGATTCATAAGTCATGTTCTAGATAGATCCTTGAGGTGACCAACAAGCTATTGCATGTCATGAATGAGAACAACATAATAAGGTCTATTTTATAGTTTTTAACAAGCATACAAATTTTAGTTTTTAATAAAATTACATATATAATCTCATTAATATTTCATTAGTCTTCTCTAGTTTGGGAGTAATTCTTCAGATTTTTCTAGAAAAATATCAGGGGCTGGTAGAGGAGTGGTCCAAGAAATCTTTGTTGCTTCAAAGAGGACAATGGCCTATAATATTTTAAGAAAAATTCTTTAGGTATATTTTTAAAATATAAATATGATTGCTTTATCTGGCTAGTATAGAAACAAAGATAAATACAAAAATAAAACTGTTTAATCTTGTGTGATACAATAAGTCCAAGGTGTATTTGTTGATGTTGCTGTTGTTTTAGGGGAAAAATCAACGATATTTTTTTGACTTCAAGAATTGCTACTGGGTTTTCTTTCATAATATTATTTTTCAATTGATGCTTGAAAAGTGAAATATATAGAATATATTCACAGAAAAACTCAAACTGTAGCAGATGGTTATGGTGCTTTTTCTTTAAGTGATAGTAATATTCTAGAGTTCAACTGTGATACTTAAATCATATACTGAAGGCAGACAGGTTTATGGTATGTAAACTGTGCCATCAGAACCTATATAAGACTGGTTGAATAAAACAAAATGCAAATTACATAGAAAAGTAAATAATAAGCCTGTGGGACCCTTGTAATTTCTGACTCTTGGCCTAAATGTGCAGGCCTGGAGCTTGTGCTGACATGGATCCCGAATTTTAAGAACTTTGAAGGACTTTAGGCAGCCCACGGGACTCTGCTAAGCTCTGAACACTGGCACTGAGGGCACAGGCATGGAGCTTGTAATTGTGCAGATCCAACCTTTTAAGAATTTAAGAGGATACTAGGTATCCCATGGGTCTCTGGCAAGCTGCAATCTGTTGACCTTGCATATGCAGGCATGGAGTTTTCCTAGTGCCTTGTCCAACCATACAAGAACTTTGGAGGACAGTGGGCAGCTGGCAGGACTCTGGTGAGCTGCATTTCTTGGCTCTCAGAGTGCACGAATGGAGCTTGTGCTAGTGCTAGTCCAACATTTTGAAAACCTAGGAGCATTGTGGTGAGTACATGGGAGCCACCTGAATCCAACTATCCACCACTTATGCTGAAGCATTGTTGAGTATCAGCCAGTCACCCCTACTACTCCTGAGAACATTGGTGAGGCCTACCCTGTTTTCCATTGTAGCTGAAAACTTACTGAGCCAAGCTCCACCATTCTCCCACGACTGCTAATTCTGGGTGATTATGAGAGCTTTGAAAATGTCAAAAGGCAGGAGAAAAAGGCAATCTCAATACTACAGCCTACTCAGAATAAACCCAGGAGACAAAAACACGGAAATAACATAACTGACATTTATGAAATGATAGCAACTGAAGAAACAAGTTCATCAAACTATAGAAGAAAGAATATAAAAAATAATCTTTCAGGTCAAAAAGCAAATGAAAACTATCATGAAAGAATTGTTCAGCTAAGCTAAAGGAGATATCGATTAAAAAGTAGAAGAAATAGAAAAATGATGGAAAAACTGAATGAGCATTCAGGAAATAATTATAATACATGAAACACATTCAAACAGCTATCCATGAAATTAAGAATTTCACTGAAAGCTAGCAAAGATGCTTGAATGGAACTGAAGATAGACTTTCAGACCTCAAAACTACACTGCAGCTAGTGAACAATAAAGGAAAAATCTCTTAAACCTAACAAGGAACCAGGAGTTAACAATTCAGGCCAGGGAGATAGCTCAATGAAATACATGCTTGCCTGGCAAGTGCAAGATTTTGAGTTTGATCTCTGGTACCACCAGAAAAAAAATGGAATATCAGGTGTCAATGAAATAGTAGGAAACAGCATAAATGACAAAAAAAGACTTTTTGCAGGAGTACTAGAAGAAAATTTTCCAAGCATGAGAAAAGAAACCAACACACAGTAAGTGAGGCATATAAGACTCTAAACAGCCATAATCAAAATAAATCTGCGCCTACGCACATAATCATCAGGATTTCAGAAATTCAGTAAAAGAATAAGAGTTGAGATCTGTTAGAAGAAATAGATCTCCTACAATGGAAAGTCCATCAGTGTCACAGTATACTTCTTAACACAAACCATCAAACCAAGAAGAGATTGGAGTGAAGTATGTCAGGCCCAGAAAGAAAACAACTTCCAACCCAGATTTATGTCCTCTGCAAAACTAGCTACAAAATTCAGTTTTGCAGATACGATCCTTCCATGACAAAGAAATTCATAACCACCAAACAAACCCTACAAAGAGTAGTGATATATTCTAGAAGGAGAAACAACCAACAACTACAACAACAACAAAGTAACCACCAAACAGAACAAGCAATTAAACAGTGGAAAGAAGTATGCAATCTAAGAAGAAAAATATCACGATAAATATAAAAGTCAATACATATCAGTTATAACCATCAATGTAAACATCCTCCACTCATCAATCAAAAGAAGCAAATTAGCATAGTGGATTAAGAAACAAATCCAAAAATATAATACAAAAAACACATTTAACTCAAAAGGAAAATTACAGACTGAAAGTCAAATGATAGAAAAGAATTCTGCATGGAACAGGAAATCAGAAAAAATTTAGCAGTGGCTATTTTTGTTGCAGACAATATCAACTTCAACCAAAAATCATTCAAAGAGATAAAGAGGATCATTAGTATTTGATAGGGCAAAACTGCAAGAGGCAGGGATAACAATTATAAACTACATTAAAAATATAAACACATATAAATTAAATAACAAATTCCTGAGCAGAAATTAATGCAATGAAGATGAAGAAAACAATAAGAAGAATAAATGAATCAAAGAGTTGTTTCTTTGAAAGAATAAATAAAATTGATGAACTACTACCCAATCTAATAAAAAAAGACATGAAACCCTGAAATTTATGCAATAAATAATAAAAGGGGTGAAATCACTACAGACTGTAAAGAAATTCAAAAGATCATCAATAGCTATTTCAAAAATTTTTACTTCTGCAGGATGGAAAACACAGAGGACATGGACAGCTTCTGGTATACATATGAAACGCTAAAGGTTTTATGCACCCAATGTATGAGCACACTCCAACAAAAGACAAATCTTTACAGACATGAAAAATCAAATGAGCAATGATACAATTGTAATGGGGACTTTAACATGCCACTGTTACAAAGAGATAGATCAACTAGGCAAAAAGCAGCAAAAAAATAACACAAGTAAACTAAACTTGTGAAGAAAAGGATTTAGTATAGAGAGTGTTTCACACAGCAACAACAGAATAAACCTTCTTCTCAGCTACACATAGCATGTTTTGCAAAATACACAATATACAAGCACAAAGATAATGCTTAAGTAAATGCAAAGAAATTGAAATTATCCCATGCATATAATCTGACTGCACTAAAATGAAACTGGAAAATATTGACAAAAGAAACTACAATAAAACGTGAACACATGCAAAATTTTTATTTTTTTTTGCAAATTAAATAACAACCTCCTAAACAACTAGGGGGTATCAGATGACCACATAGGAAATATAAAGTACATGTGTTGGTATATAAGTTTGGATCTACCTAGGTCTTAACCATCCAGCAGAAAAGCATTAATGTATAAAAATGAAGTATACATCGTGAGCCCATAATATTAAGCTGAGCTGTAAATGGATATGGTCGACAATTTCTTTGAATAACTCCCTATGGTTGCAGAATGCTGGACTGTGTTGGATTGTGGTGTTGAGTTCAAGAACCTAAGGTAGTTGAATGTCAATGGAGTGCCCACTTTTGACAGGTGTAGACAAAGGAAG
>PVKA01042959.1:0-17068 GCA_004027165.1 Ctenomys sociabilis | reverse complement strand
CCTCTTGTCCCTCTCTAGGGCAGGAGCTTTCTTTCCCTCAATAAATAAATTCTGCTCATGGGGCCAGGGAGATGGCTCAGCAGAATATGCACTTCCCTGGCAAGCACAAGGGCCTGAGTTCAATCCCCAGTTCCACCAAATAAATAAATAAATATATTCTGCTCATTAAAAACAGAAAACTACTGAAAATTCTGCCCATGCCTTCATGAGTCCAGGGCCCCACCTCAAGCTTCGTTCAGAACTCCTGTGTCTATGCCCTGGCATCTCTTAAGCATGACTGCAGACTCCTGTATGAGAACCTGAGAGTGTAGGTTAAGTAAGGACTGCTCCCTTCCCATGCCCGGGACCCCAGGAGCCGTGGCCTGTTAAGAGCAGGGCAGGGCCACTCCCCACCTCCCACAGGGACACCTGCCACTGGCACTTGGCCTCACCCACCTCTATAGTGGGGTCAGAACCCACTGAGAGGCCCCTGAGATGAGCAACAGTAAGTTCAGGGACCCCCACCAACCATGCACATCTGACTCCTTCATGTACCACACTCTGTCTCTGCCTGGATCCTCAGCAACTCTTCTCCCAGCTGAAAACTACTCAGCTCAGGACACAGGTCAAACAGAAGCCTCCATTATAAGGAAGGCTGCCTGTTGCCAGAACACAGAACCTTTACCTCAGCCACCACAGGCAGTGCTCAAGAGCTGTTATGAAACACGAAGAGCTAACATCACTAATAAAGAGCTCTAAAACTTAAGAACAGATTAGCAACCTGAATGAAAAATATGAACAAATGTTTCCACACAAACAGAAGTAAAAATGGACCTTAAATACATAAAAAGATGCTCAACCAAGCTCATCATAGGGGCAAATCAAGTTAAACTCAACTACTATCTTCACCATCACACCTAAACATAAAATAAATGACATCACTTACCCTCAGCCCTACAAACCCATCCCAAGGGACTGACCCCCAAAGACACCCTGGCAAAAACACATGATTTTTTGCGCAAAGCTATTTGCTAACTGCTACAACAAAACATGAAAAATAACCCAAACACCCACCAACAGGCAAGTGGTTGAATATACCACGGCACATTTAAAAAACAGAATAGCTCATAACCACAGAAGAAACCAAAGGAACAATGCAGACAGCCTAGTAAGCTGTGATTCAGTCTCCAGATGACAGCAGGTAGAGAAAGATGCAGGCTGCTGTGGCTCCCCATACCATTTTGCCTAGCACCTATGTGGCCCTGCACGCCATCCCCAGCACCTCAAGTCAAAAAAGACAAATGGGGCTTAGGAACATATGTTAGGTATGAGGAAAAGAGAATAAACCTGAACATTCTTAAAAGCTGAAAAGGAAACAACAGAGGGCCGGCCAAATAGCTCAGCGAATTAAAGCACTGGTAAGCAGGTGCAGGGGCTGGGGGTTCAACCCCCTGGGCACGCTGAGACAGTAATTAAGACTGGGCATGGTGGCACATGCCTGTAATCCCAGCTCTTGGGAGATTGTAAACAATGAGTCCAATCTAGTAGTGAGATCCTGAACATCCTGTATACCCTTCCCTAAAATACAAAGCAAGAAAGCAGGAAAGAAAGAACTGAAGTGTAAACCAAAATAAGAAAAATTACTCAACAGCCACAGGGGCAGGGGCAGGGGCAGGGGCAGGGGCAGGGCTTCAAACCACTGGCCTCTGGAGCACAGCAGGGCAGCTGCCCAGGCTCCTTGGGCTTAGCCCCAGCCTACCCAGGGCCCAGAGAGTGTTTAGCTCCCACCAGGACTGTCCCAAGGGAGACTGAGCCACTGGCCCCACTGCCTAGGAACCTGGCAAGGAATGCAGCAGTAACATATAGGGAGTGCCCACAAGGTACCAGATGTACTCTTTGTCAGCCTCCCTACCCATGAGCTATCGCCATGCCCCACACCAGTATCTACAGAAATCACAGGCATGAAACTCAAACCCAGGGCTGTCCGATTTCAGTTCTCTCCATGGTTCTTAGCAAATGGAAGCAAACGTTATGTTTGGGGAATATTTGCTTGTCATTATTTATTTTCACAGGCTCAGATTAAACTACAGCCAAAACTATTCTCTGACTTTTCCTGCAGGGAATTTACACTCAAATGTGCACACAGGCAAGCACAGCTCAGCTGCCCTACACCAAAGGGACATCCCAAAGATACCCGGCTTGTGGGGCAGCAGGATAGGAAGGACTCCCCTCAGAGCTGGGAAACCTGCAGGATAAAACCCACCCCACAAAGCTAAGGAATGAAGTCACTGCATTTCATCAAATATTCATTGAACACTCGGGTGCTGGGAATGCGCTGATGAAAGGGCCGGGACCCTGGACCTCTCAGGCAGCTAGCTGCACATGGGCAGAAAGGTTCTCAGTAAAGTAACCAGCATTACAGAATCTGCTTCATCATGCCCTGAAAAAGGTAGGGGACACAGACACACCCTGGTCCAATTGACTTCTCTCTCCATCATGTCTGCTTGGAAAGTTCCATAAAGCCATAGGCTAAGGAGAACCACACAGACCTGAAGAAGCTCTGCCCAGTACCTGTGCCTCAATTCCACCTCTGAAGGCACCAGCACAGCAGAAAACCTATACAGGGCAACAGCAACATCAGCATTCAGACCCCGCTTCCCTGTACCTGCTAGGCAGCTGCCACCACTCAGGCCTTAGCTGGGAATGAAGGCCAGTTGTGAGCCACCTGTCTGAGGCAGAACACATTCCACTCCCCTAGGGCAACACCCTTCCCGTCAGTGTCAGTGCGCTCCTGACACAGGAGAGCACGCCCTATGCTCCACACATCATTAAATAACCCTCTTTCCCAAGCCATACATTTGATTAATCTTTTGCTTTGTTTGATTTCTTTATATCCTGTTCTATCTCATGTCCTCGGTGGCTGAAGGATGGTGGCGTAACAAGAACTATCTAAGAGAAAACTGAGTGTTAACACACCAAATAGCTTGAATATCTGTCTGCTCAAGTAACTCCCCACTTAGGCAAGTTTAGATTTATTTTCAACACAGAAGTTCGAAGTTTTTAAAAAGGGCAACACAGGAGCTAGGGAGATGGCTCAATAGAATAAGTGCTTGCCTGGCAAGTGTAAGGGCCTGAGTTCAATCATTGGTTCCACAAAAGAAAAGGGGGGGCAACATAAGTTGTACACAACACACACATTTACATTTATTAGGATATTGTGAAATTTGAGCCCCATCTTTTGCAAGTCATGCCCTTTCTTACATTTGGCTCCTTATAGTCAGTCTGTTTTGATCCAACAGCTCTGTCAGCTTCAGGCCCGTCTGAGGGCACTCCAGAGGGGAGGCTGAGGCAGGCTTCACGCCTTCTGCACCGGACCTGCCTCCTGTGGTGAGAGTGCAAGCCCAGCGCACACTAGAAGGGAGGATGCCTGTGGGTGCATTCTCTTCAGTGTAAAATAGCATGCTCATTTTAGAAAATGAAAATACAGGAACGTGGGGCCAGGAAGATGGCTCAGTGGAATAAGTGCTTCCCTGGCAAGCTGGGCCAGCAGGGAGATGGCTCAGTAGAATAATCACTTCCTTGGCAAGTACAAGGGCCTGAGTTCAATTCCTGGTTCCGAAGAAAAAAAAAAAAAAAAAAAAAAACAGGAACACAGACATAAAATAAAAACAATGCAAACTCTTTACACAACATGAACCCCAGTAGCATTTTGGAAATTTTCCTGTCATCCCTCCTCCGCCTGGTGTTTTGCACACAGCTGAAATGAATTCTGTAAACACAGTTGGGCCTCTTTGTTTCCCCAACCACAGGAAACACCTTCTGGGCTCCTGCTTTCCTCAATTACCTGGGCAGCAGGCTGTGCCAGGAATGTCAGGTAGAAGGCTTGTCTTGGTCCCAGCCACTCTCCAGCGTGTGATCTGAGACTCTGGCCACTGACTCCTCAAAGCAAATGTCACACTGGTGAAAGTAAAATCCAACAGTGCGTATACCACAGGGCCTGGGCCAGTCCTGGTGCTCATCAGCTGTCATGGAGAAGTCTGACAAGGTTTCCCTGGTCGGGACTTGCACCCTGAGTTGTATGCAAGCCGTATTTTGTTTAGTCATGCCGGAAAGGAACCCAGGGCTTGCCCATTCTAAGCACATGCTCCACCACTGAGCTACAGCCTAGCCTGTGTTTACAACTTCAACATTTAACAGAGCAACAAACATGCTGTCCCCATGCTTCTTTCTGAATTTAGTACTACTTCCTAAGAACAGGGTCCCACTAGTGGAATTTGGAGTCAAGAGTATGCAATTTATTGAAGTTCTTCACACACCAGGGGTTTCCATAAACAGCAAAATTCCAGCTCATACAAAACACTAGTTTAGATATAAAAATACACTTAAGCAACTTTCACTAATAGACAGCAAAAATACACAATCAGACTTTAATCTTTTTTTAAAAACAAGGGCTTACTATGCAGTTCAGACTGTCCTTGAGCTCACTTTGTAGCCCACACTGGTCTTGAACTCAGAACGATCCTCCTGCCTCAGCCTCCCAAGTGCTGGGATTACAAGGGTGCACCTACTTCCTAAGAACAGGAAACCTTAGTCTTGGTCTCTGAAAACTGCACAGAGACAAAGATCACTTCCCTGTCTTCCCTCAACCAGGTTGATTGAGCCTGAGAGCCATCTCTGCCAAAGTTCAAACACATGCTGGCAAGCAAGCTGCATCTCCTGGTACAAGTGTTGGTTCAAATTTTACCAAACTGCAGGAAGAAATGAATCGAGTCTGTATTCTCAAACGTGAAAAAAAGAGGCCTATGAAAAGTGCAGAGATTTCCTCCACACCTTCTGTCAGTATTAACCATGGGTGATGAAAGACAATTCACGGGGCCGGGGAGATGGCCCAGTGGAGTAAGCACTTCCCTGGCAAGCGCAAGGGCCTGAGTTCAATCCCCAGTTCTGAAAAAAAAAAAAAAAAAGAAAGACAATTCAAAACTCCACTGAGTCACATCAAAATGGTCACCATGACCAACCAGTGCTAGAAAGTTTCCATTGGCTCTAAACACTACATAAGCTGGATGCAGTGGTGCACACCTGTGATCCCAGAACTCAGGCAACTGAGGCAGGAAGATCACTGCAAGTTGAAGGCCAGCCTAAACTACACAGTGAGTTCAAGGCCAGGAGGGACTATACAACGAAACCTTGTTGCAAGGAAAAAGAACAGGACAGGGCCATATAAGTACTTGATGACCCTGAAAAGTGTGGCCCTCTTGACCAGTGCTAAGACAAGTTAATACCCACACGTTTGGAGGATAATCTTGGAATATTACTTCATACCACACATAACAGGGACGGGATACAGCTCAGCAGCACAGCAACTGTCTGGTAAGCACAAAGTCATGAGTTTGATTCCCAGTACAAAAAAAAAGACCAGAGACACACCACATCCACCAAATAAAATGGAACAGATAACTAGAAGAGCTAACCTACAAGAGCCTAGGAGTGCAGCTTCTTGACCCTGGGTTTGGTGATGGTTTCTTAAACATGACACAAAAGTACAAGCAACCAAAGGGGAAAAAACCGGTTAAACTGGACTTCATTAAAATGGAAAAGTTTTGTATCTCAAAGGACATTTTTTAAAAAGTAAGAAGACAACCTGAAGAATGGGAGAGAATTCTTGCAAAGCATGTACTAATTAATGAGGGTCTAGTGTTTGGAATATGTAAACAGCTCTTACAACTCAATAACAAAAGGAAACAGAGCAGGGAGGGCCTACCTGGAATCCTTGCACCTCACCACCAGCTGAGGGAGGACAATCACAAATTTGAGGCCAGCTTGAGCAAGTTAGCAACACCCTGTCTGAAAACTTTTTTTAAAAAATGGGAGACTGAGAGCTCAGTGATCCTGAGTTTAATCTCCCATGCCACCAAAAGAAGAAAAAAAAAAGCAACCCAAATAGGCACAGAAATTGAACAGATATTTCTCCAAAGATATACAAATGACCAACATACCCATGAAAAGATGCTCAACATCATTAATCATTAAGGAAATGCATAACCAAAACAAATGGAAAGTATTACCAAAAATAAGCAAGTACTGGAAAACATGGAAAAATATAATTCTTATATATTGGAAGAATGGAGGATAATGTAGCCACAGTAGAATAGTTGGAAGTTCCTCAGTAAGGTAAACACTCAACTACATAGCAGGGCCACTTACAGTTAGAGTAAATACCCAAAAGAACTGAAAACAGATATTTAAACCATTATTTATATGTGAGCATTCTACTCACAACATCCAAAAAGCAAATGTCTATCAACAAAGTCAAGTGTCTATCAACAGGTGAATTGCTAACCACTAAACAAAAGGTAGTACACTCACACAATGGAATACCATTCAACCACCAAAAAGAATCAAGTCCTGGGAAGGCACCACTGGGAACCCTGAAAGCAAGGTTCTAAGTGAGAATGCCAGCCAGGCACAGCTCCACTTCCATGCAATGCTCAGGGCAAGCAAATCCACAGCACAGAGAACAAGCTCCCATGGCCAGGGTCTAGAGGAGTGGAAAACTGACCGCATGATGGGAAAGAGAAGAAAAAAAGAGAGTGAAACAGAAAAAGAGAGGGCTACCCTTCCTTCTTTCCACAAGTAGAACAGCAGGGGCTGGAAGCAAGGGACAGCCTGCCAGTCCAGCCAGGACCCAGACATCCTTTGACCTCCAATGCAGCCTACATGCCAACCAGAAATGACCTTGACACATTCCTCAGGGACACTTGGCCTACACAGAAAATAGGGCCACCATCCACCCACCACTTGGGCACAGGGGAGGGCTAATCCCAAGGGCTCCCCAGATGTCTTCCAGCAGCCACTCACACAGCGCATTAGAGTTCAGACCCAGGCTGGCAAGCACCAGTCAAAGACCAATTATAACCAAAAAAGACAGGGACAGAAGAAAACTAAACCTGCCAGCTGTAATCCCAGCTACTCAATAGGCTAAGGCAAGAGGATTCCAACTTTGAGGATGGCCTGGGCAACTGAGCAAGACTCTGTCCGAAAATTTGCAAGATAAAATTTAAAAGGACAGAAGATGTGATTCTGGTGGGAGAGCACCTGTACCCACCCAACTCACAAAACCATAAAGAACAAGCATGAGTCTGAAATAATTTTGCATGTGTTTCTTGTCATCACTAAGATCCAGGCCCTATCTTTATTCAAAAAATTAAAATTAGACATTAAAGGACATGAAGCACAAAAATGAGAACAGAATGAAATTAAATGACAACAAGCTAAGGAACAAGCCAAGATTTGACAAGGAAGTAAAATCATCACATGGTAGCTGAATTAAAAATCCAACTGGAAGGGGCTAATGGGAAAAATGTACAAAACAAAAAAGCATCACTGTTGACAAAACTGAGAGACTGTAGGAGAGAGGAAAGACCATGAGGAAAGTTCATAGCAAAGCGGTGAGAGAAAAGATCACCTAATGTGCACACGAGCAACACAAGACTAGATAAACGAAGACACGGTTCAAATGGTAAAGAAGGGGCTGGCAAGATAGCTCAGCGGCCTAAAGCGCCTGCTTTGGCAAGCTTAGGCACGCTCTCAGGACGGTTCAATCCCCAGCACCACATGCCATGCCAGCCCCTCCCCCAGGGCGGGCTGAGCTGACCCTGCCCCCCCGCAAAAAAAGAGTCCGTGATAAGTAGCGAGACACTGTAATAAATAAATAAATTTTAAAAAAATTAAATCAAATGATAAAGAAGACCTCCCTTTTTCTTTTTTATTTTTTTCAGTACCAAGGATCCAACTCAGAACCTTGCCCTTTGTTTATGCCCCCGGACCTCTCCATACACAAAGTATCATCCACTCATTTAGGAAACTGGTACAACTCTAAAGTTAATCGAGTCCAAAATGGAGATCTGGCCATGTAACCCTCTGGAGGAAGAAGGGCAGTGCCACGGCGCAAAACCAAGTCCCCTCTCCCAGTGATGCCAGCTCTGGGGCTCCATCCTGAAGACAAAGATAGAGCCCAACACATAAGCAAGCCCTCAACAACCAGAAAGCCAGTGCGAAGCGGGGGAGGTCTGCTGGGAAAATGGGGATGGCCCTGTGAACAAAAGAGTGACAGGCTACAGTAGTCATGAACCCAAGTACACAAACAGGGAAAGCGTGCCTTCTCACTATAGAGGAGGAATCCAGGACTGCACATATTCCAAGTGAAGCCTCCCCAGGGGATATGCCTCCTGCAAGATGACTCCAGACAGATTTGTCCAAAATACCAGACTGAGTACAGTCAGGCCTCCAAGACCTGTCACTTCCAGTTTATAGGAAATAGAAGGCAAAGAACAATGAAAAAGAAACCATGCGGAAACAATCAGAAAAATCCACAAGATTGACAACTGCCCTTAATCTTTCAAAAAGCTGATGTTAAACCGATGTAGTTTACACATTTATAGTACCAGGCTAGGGAGGCTGAGGCAGGAAGATCCTTTGTAAGTTCATGGCCAGCTGGGGGTCCTTAGTGAGTTCAAAATCAGGCTGAACTGGATAGCAAGACACTGTCTCTAAAACAAAACCAAAAAGAAAAAAGCTGATGTAATGGGAATAAGAACATTAGTGGTTTCTCAATAAAATTAATATAAAAAAAAAAAAAAAGAACGCCAGTGGAGGAAGCTATTCCCAGTTAAGAAACTAAAGAGACACATCAATCAAATATTAGGTATAAATCTGATGGAAGCTGAACATGGATATGGGGAAGGGGGACATGTACACGATCAAAGCACTATGGGAATCTGAGGCAGGAGTATCACAAGCCTGAGTCTAGCCTGGACAACTCAATGACTTTGAGACCCTGTTTCTAAACAAAAAAGGTAGGAATGACTCTGGGTTCAGCCCTCAGTGCTGAATCTGAGAGGTATGTGTGAATATTCCTCTATGATTATGGATTTTTTTATTTTCATTACAGTCATTAGCTCCTTACATTTTTAAATTACTGAAATTAACAGGATATAGCTCAATGTGCCTCACTGTGCCTGCCTGGCAAGCACTAGACCCTGAGTTCAATTCCTGGTACCAAAAAGCTGGGGGGGGGGTCACTGAAATTAACCTTTTATTATTTCATAGGTAGTTTTTGGCCTTGGGATATCAAAATGGCTACACTGACTTTCTTTTGGTTAGTTTTCTCATAATATTTCCCCATTCCTTTGTTTTAATGTATCACTTTTAAACAGCCTAGGCAGGTTTATGTCTCCATAACCCTTGTCCTTTAGCTGGAGTGTATAAATCCCCTGACACCCCGGGTTCTCGCTCTTGGCCTCTTTTGGCCCACTTGTGCGCAGCCCCAGTTCCTCCCCTGGCCTGCCTTCTTCCAGGGTTAGGGTCTTTTATTTAGAGGAGTTATCACAACCCATCACTTTAATGGCCACTACACATATTACTACACAGCTTGCCTAACACAAACCGATTCTTTTCCCCATTTCTGGAACAGTTTGACTCCACACACCCCCATTCTGATTTAGCACACTCTAGTCCTGCACTCACTTTAAACCCAAAAGACAGAGGTTGTTCTTATAGTCAACAATCACTTAGTCTTTTCAGAGTACCTGTGCGGCACCCATTTTGTTGTCCTCCTTCCAACAGCTCTAAACTTTCACCTGAGGTCATGTTCCTTTAGCCAAAACAAACAGAAAACCCTTCATGTTTCCTTTAATGTGGGTCCACTGGCAATTACACGGTGTTGGTTGACTTGAAAATGTCCCTAGTTCAGCTTCACTTATTCTTAAAGGTTCTTTTTGCTCTACAACACAAACCCTGACTTCCATGTATGTCTCTGAGCACTGCCTTCTGGCTCCACAGCTTCCATGCAGAACACAGCAGTGATCTGAACGAGCTCCTTAGAGAGCCACCTGTTGGAGCCAACAGGTGGCTCTTGAGTGGTCCACCGTGCTGTCCTCTCACAGATGAACATGCATCACGCAAGCACCAGTACCAGCCCATTCACCTCCGCTCTGTCTGGACTTCTCGGCCACCCATCTAGGAGCTGCTGCTGTTCACAGGTGGCCTGGTGCCTGGCACAGTTGACCATGTCAAGACTCCCAGCAGTATGGCAGAGGCCAGCTGAACTAGTGGAATAAGAAAAACAACAGCTCACCCTTGGCATTCCTGCTAGTCTTCAATAAACTAACAATTTCTCTAGATCTTCCGTGCTAGTTTTTAACCAGGTTTGTTTGTATAGTATTTGCTCCCTTGGCTCCAGTATTTGCTCACCAGGCTAGAGTTGGAGGCAGAGAATGTCAAGAAGAGATGACCACAATGTCAGATTCAGAATATTAGCAATCATAGTAATAGTGAAAAGTAACTGAGCCAGCACGCTGGTACATGCACATAATCCCAGCACTCAAAAGGCTGAGGCAGAAGGATCATTGTGAGTTCAAGACCAGTGTGGGCTACAAAGGGATCTCAAGGCCAGCCTAAACTGCATTGTGAGACTCTGTCTCAAAAAGAAAAACAAAAAAATGCCACCCTCTCACAGCCTTGTTTCTGAAAGTGTGTTCCATAGGCTGACCTCTCTTGGGGGCCTTTTAGAAAAGCAAGTTCCAAGGCCCCCCCCAGGCATGGAACTGTTTTTTTGTTTGTTTGTTTGTTTGTTTTGTCTTTTTGAGACAGGGTCTCACTATGCAGTTCAGGCTGGCCTTAAGCTCACTTTGTAGCTCAGGCTGGAACTCACAACAATCCTCCTGCCTCAGCCTCCCGAGTGCTGGGATTACAAACATGCACCACCACGCCCAGCTGCATGGAACTGTTTTAACAGGAGCCACAGGGAACCTGTCTATTCATTAAAATTTGAGGACTATTATCAGAAGAGTCTTCTTTTTTTAAAATTGCTTCTTTCCCTAACAAAGATAAACTCATTCTAGACTATTATTCTGACAACCTAACATACATACAGTTCTGGTGCAGGGCCAGCTTGTCCCCATTCCTCAATCTTGCTGTCAGCACTGCAGAGCACGTCCTGCAGGCCAGGGCTCCCAAGACAAGCGCTCCGAGCACAGCTCCAGCACCAAATGTGTGTTCCAGAAGGCTCCCCGGATGGAACTCTGTAGTTCCAGCTTCTGTGGAACCAGCTGCCCTGCAGCCTGCCCTGCTCCTCCCTCTGTCCCTTTGCTTAGGGGTGGCCATCATTTCCCTCTGGTTGCTTCATCTCTGGGTTGCCTCACCACCTGCGGTTTGCATTCTCAGTCCTCCCAGCACCTGAATTCAACGCCTTGGACTCTCTCTTATCCTACAGCATTTAGGTATTTCTATTAGGAACCACAGCTACCAGAGAAAGTTGTGAATGGCAGCTTCGCTGCAAAAAGGAGTTGGTGCACATGTAGAATACCTCACGTTTCCCACATTCTGATGATCCCTAGCAACCCAGAATAAAAAGCATCCTTGAGCTATCTGTATAGCAGATGTGGCTGTATTCAGAAATGCTAGTAGTCCTCGGGGTGTATTTTTAACACTGTACGCATCACTCACCCTCAACCAGAACAGCTGGTGCAGCAGCTATTGTTTTAGGGGGAAAAGAAAGAAATGGGGGAAAAACTCAAGAACAAAATTCTGGACTCACTCTGGAATCTCAGAGGAATCCAGCCTCTCTGCTGTGGCTGGAATTTCACACCTGTAACTCACAGTCTAGCCCACATTGGGCAGCACCTCACTGAAGAAACAGAAGACAGCAACGCCTGGAAGCTCCTCCCAAAGTTCCTCTCACCAGCCAGCGCTGTCACTGTGGAATCATTCTCTAGGGTTCCCTCCTGTTCTTCTGGGCCAAGGTGCTCATCTTCCCCAGTGGAGCCAGCCCTTCAAAATCTGGCACTAGCCGGGTGTGGTGGCGCATGCCTGTAATCCCAGCACCTGGGAGGCTGAGGCAGGAGGATTGTTGTGAGTTCGAGACCAGCCTGAGCTACAAAGTGAGTTTAAGGCCAGCTTGAACTGCATACTGAGACCCTGTCTCAAAAAGACAAAAAAAAAAAAAAAAAAAAATCGGGCCCTGACCTACCTTCCCACCTCTTCCAAGTTCCACACAAGCTCATTATTCCCAGGCTCAACTTCTCACCATTTCCAGGGCTGCCTAAATTTTAGACACAATGTTGAAATAAATTTAGGGAACACCATCCTCTTTAAAGAAAGCTATCCCCCTGAGAGCCCCACATAAAAGGAACATCATTCCTGCTGCCTCCTGGGGCAGTGAACTTCTCTGCCAGCTGGGCTTGCACAGTGCTCCTGTTGTTGATGTTAACCTGCACAGGTGTCCATCTCTCTACTGGCTGGGGAACCAGATGGAGAAACTCCTCCCGGATTCATCCTGACTGGTTCAAACCCAGACCCCCATTTACTACATGGTCAGGTCACTTAACCTCTGCACATTAATTTCCAATTCCCTAACACCAGATGACACATATCATCTGACTCACTGGGTTCCCAACAGCACTAAGTTAATCATTTAAGGTGCCTACAGCTAACCCAAAACTAAGTGCTGTCACAGAGCAAGCACCAAAGGACCGCTATGTTACTGCTCTGCTAGAATTCCCAATACCATCATGCCTAGAATAGTACAGGTGCTCACTATGTATCCGCTCAACAACTGAAGAGCTTCACAACAACTCAGTTTGTAACACGTTAGAATTTAAACAAGCTCTCCAGATCCGAGTTATCCAAGATAACGCAAGAAATGGCTCCCAAGGTAAAGGGACTAACTGGCCCCGAAGGAAAAGCGCACTGCAGCAGGATGAGACAGCCTGTACCAGCCGGAACTGCCCCCACAGAGCCAACCTGCTGCCAGCCACCTGTCCAGCCACCTGCCCACGGAAGCTTTGGTCCAAGGAGGGCTCAAGGGAGCAAAAACCAGAAACAATTCCCACCAGGAACCACAATGGGAAAACAAAGGCTGCAACTTTCCTCTTGTGTCCTTCTGGAGCCAATGCCGGGCGTCCGAGGAGTTCTCTACGGAGAGTAGGGTGCCCGGCGGGTGCGCTGGGCCAGCTTTCCAGGAGCAGGCAACGTTGCTCGGGGACCGCGCATCCCTTCCCTCTCAGGTTGCAGAAGTGAGGGGAGACCCCGCACCCGAGAAAGGACGGGCTTTAGGGGCACTACCGGAATCTGCAGAGCAGCCGGCACAGAGCCTGCCCGGTGCCCAAAAACGCACAGAGCCAAGACGCGCAGCCAGACTCCCAGCGACCGCGCCGGGCCGAGCCGGCCCCCAACCTCGCCTACGGCCCCTGCGCGGCGCCCACCTGCGCCCCGCCCCGCCCCGCGCGTCCCCGCCGCCGCTCTGGCCCGTTAGCCGGCGGGGCGTGCTTCGCCCGGGGAACGGCGGCCCTGGGACCCTGGACGGGGCCGGGTCGAACTGGGTCGGGCCTGGCGGCCGCTTACACACAACCACGGGCCTCGGCGGGAGCCACGGCTTGAGAGACGCGCGCCCGACCGCCGCGCCGCGGGCTCACCTTCTGGCGGATCTGACCCGACGTGGACACCTTGCGGATGAGCTTCTGCGGGGAGCCGGGCTCTGCCTCGGGTTCGCTGTCCGACGACTCCTCAGGCGGCGGCGGCGGCGGCGAAGGCTGTGGAGGACCCGGCGGTGGTGCGCCCGCCGCCGCCATGCTGCCGGGCCAGCGCGCGCGCCGCGGGGGGGGGATGGGGCGGGGCCTTGCTCCGGAGGCGTGTTGGGGGCGGGGTTTGGCTGCCACCGGCTCCGCCCTCAGGGCGCCGGTGGGCCGCGCGCGCAGCCGCAGACGAAGAGCTCGGGAGCCCATTGGAAGCCTCCAGACCCCGCCTTGTCCTTGCTTGCCAGTTTTCTTTGGGCACAATTACAGTTTGTTTGTATGTTTGTTTGTTTGTTACTATATCTGTCAGTGTTTTGCACCAGAATGCGACTTCTAAACAGCCTGAGTCCGTCGAGGGGGCACTCTTTATAGAGCTGACGCGGGCGTACACGCATGCGCGAGAAGACAGCGCTCAGAGCTGGCACCCGGGCAGGGCGTCCTGCTCATTCGAGGGGTCTCTGTGTGAGGAGAGATGGGACAGATCAACAGGCTGATCCGAAGACAGAAACCTGTGTTCAGGGCAGAGGACACATTTGTACAAAGGTCCATTGGCAAAAAGGAACAAAAATGCCAAAAGGGGAAAAGCCGCTTAGCGGCAGGGTGGAGATCCAACTTGGGGGGGGCAGCGGGACACGTGCAACTTGGTGAACCAGGTTAGCAGGCTGCCACCACTGCTGAGGTCGGAGAGCTTTAAACCTGTCAGAACTGGGTCACAAAGCTGAGGACCGTGATCTGAGCCTTGAAGTCATCATAGGACAGCAGCCAGCCTGGATTATGGGATGGTTAGAGACAGGAGGACTTAGACTTCCGAGGGCAAGCGCAGTTGCCTTGGCTGTGTCCTTCCTGTGGAGAACAGATCACTCGAGTTTGGGGTGCCTCTGGGAAATCCAGAGTGGGAATTGGACCCAAGAGGTGTTCTGCTACGAGGGTCAGACCCATATGCTACTATCCCGGTGTCCCCTCTCCTAGGGGCTGCTGCTGGAGACCACAGGTTACCAGCGGCCTGCTAGTCACAAACTTGGCACTGGACTATGCTGCCTAGGATATGACAAGCCCAGAACTCCCAGAAGCCACAGGGCAACATGTGGCCTGAGGACAAGGCCAAGGGGTGGCCTTGCAGGCAGGACAGGAATAGTCTGGGACAGGCCTAAGAATCCCGATGTACAAAGCCATGTACACCGTCCTGCACTATGGGCACATGTGACCAGGACACCTAAGTCCCCATTACAAATCAGTTTTCAGGCCCTCAGTCACACTCGCCTCATCTCATGTTCAGCAGCCACACGTGGCTTGACAGCTACCATGATGGATAGCACAGTACAGAACAGAACCCTCCACCTCAAGACGTTCTGCTGCATGGTTCGGAGACTGATGCAGAGCATCCAGCCAGTCCCCAGAGTCAGAGGGATGCTCCCACTCTAGAGAGAAAGCCCCAATGGGAAAGGCCCACATACATCTCCACAGCTATGGCAGAGAGGCAGGACCTGGAGCAAGGGACTGCCCAGCCCACCTCACAGGGTTAGCTCTCCCCAGAGGCCAAAGCAAGAGGAGGGCCTTGAGTTCAAGGCCAGCCCGAACCACATAAGACCCTGACTCCAAATAGAAGAAAGCCACAGGCAGAACGTGAATACAAGTGACATTGGGAGATAAAGCTGTGACTGCATGGACAGCTACTTGCTATTAGGAGCACTGGAGGTTGTTACACCAGAAGGAGCCTGATGAGACATGGGCTCCCAGGCAGGATCCTTGGACAGAAAAGGACAGGTAAAAATAAGGAAATCTGTCCTGGTGCAGGCCTATAATCCCAGCACTCTGGGATGCTGAGGCAAGAGAATCAAAAGTTCCTTCTCAGATTGGGCACTTTTAACAATTTACCAAGCCCCTGCCTTAAAATTTAAAACAAGAAAAAAAAAAAAATCTGAACTAAGTATGGGCTTTAGTTTTTACTTCTTCCTTGTTTCTGCCCTTTTTAATAATAATAATATATATCAATATTCATTCAGTATAGCAAATGCCCCCAATAATGTAAGTTTCCCAATAATGGGAAACTGGGCTTGGGGACCTCTCTGTGTCATCTTTTCTGTAAATCTAAAACTGATTGAAATAGTGTGTCTAAAAGAGTACTGTGGGACCAGCAAATAGCTCAGAAGATTTAGGCACCTGCAAGTAGACCCTTTCCTAAAATACAAAAATAAATAATAGAAGACTACTGTGTTACACAATGGGAATTGTGTCACATTCTCCCAGACACAGTGGCAGGACCTCTCCTGCCTTGGCCACCAGCATTCCAGCCAAGCCAGGAGAACTGCTCCAAATTCAAGGCCAGCATGGCTAAAAAAAAAAAAAACAAAAAACAACTCTGTATTATGCCCTAAAGGCAGAGAAGCCTAACTGGGGCATGAATTTTCTCTGACTTGTGAGGAGGGCCTTCGGTCCCCTTCTTGAAGCCACTTGGACACTGTTCCCTTGGAGACTGCTTGGAAGGCTAAACGCAGCTCTCCTCCCCCCACCCACCCAGGGAAGAAAACCTTCCCTCTCAGGGCTCTTGGCAGTGAGTCACGCTGTGAATCATGTCTCCAGCCACTGCACCCAGCGTTCACCCTACCTCCAGGCTTAGGAAGGTGGTGGTAATGACACCCTCCTTCCAGTGTAGTCGGGTCAGTGGGAGGCGCAATCCATCAGAACCGCTTCTCTTCAAGACAGATCGATAGCCTACCTGGGCGCGGTGGCCAGTCCTATTCTGCCCTGGCAGGGTAATGGCCGCCCTGGCTGCCGGGCACTGTGCCAGCCACGTCCCACTTTCTTGAACATGCCTAGCCCTCACCCCACCTGTCCGCATCAAGGATGAATGAGGTAAACTGTCCAGGCCCTGTGAATGTGACCCAAAATGTTAAGGGGGCAGGAAAACATTAAGCAGGGCATTGCACATGGAATAAAGCTGCAGGGAAAAATAAAAACTGCAGGGAACCACCTCCGCACAGCAGTGTAATATCGGGAAGATCTGTGCCCCACGGGTGGACCATGGCCATGTGGATGCCCTGGTTGTGATGTATTCTTTGATGACATCTCGCCCTTGGGGAAGGGTCCATTGTACCATTCCTTAGGACTGCAGGGAAACATACAAGGACCTGAACACAGATTTCAATTGTAAAAAAAATTACTTAGCAGGGTGTGGTGGAACATGCCTACCATCTGAGCTACTGAAGAGTTTGGGGCAACAGAATCACAAATTCTAGGTCAACCTGCACAACTCAGAGAGACCCTGTCTCAAAAATCAAATTGAAGGGCCGGCGGTATAGCTCAGCAGACTAAGGGCTTGCTTAGGTAAGCGCAACAGCCAGGGTTCAATTCCTGGTTCTGCATGCAGCCTCGGCCCCGCTTTGGAGTCTGGGCGTGGTGGTGCAAGTGCCTGTAATCCTAGCCCTAGGGAGGCAGAAAGCAGGAGGATCGATATGAATGTGGGCTGAATAGTGAGACCCCGTACAAAAAAAAAAAAAAAAAAAAAAAAAAAAAAAAAA
>PVKA01042958.1:0-17042 GCA_004027165.1 Ctenomys sociabilis | reverse complement strand
TCTGTGATATAATTCAGCCACATAAATACCTGTAAATATAATATCATGTATGCACCTTGTACAATACCAAAACATTATGAAAACAGTTTGCAATGTATTATTTCATCGACTCTGTATGGTTATGGTGTTTTGAAACTGTCTGATTGACATTTGTATTTCAATAAAATAAAAATAAATGGAAAAATAAATAAATAAATAAATAAATAAATAAATTCAAGATTGAGGGCAGCCTGGGCTATCTAGTGAGTTCCAGGCCAGCCTGAACTACATAGCAAAACCTTGTTTCAAAAAAACAAGCACCTCTCATCCAATTTTAAAAGATTTGTAAAAGATCCATTTATACTGAAATAAAATATCTTAATGCAAAAAAAAAAAAAAAAAAAAAGAAAGATATTCTAGATAGAGATAAAAATGACCGCAGTTCCAAGAGCAACAACAAAAAGACCCCACCACGCCGGGAAAGCAATTAAACAGAGGAGTAACACAGGGAACAAATAACAGGAAAAATACCATGAAAAGATAAGCCAATACGTATGAATTATAACCATCAGTGGAAATAGTCTCAATTCACCAATCAAAAGAAACACATTGGCAGAATAGCTCAAGAAACAAACTTGAACAATATGCTGTACAAAAGAAATGCATTTAACTCAAAATGAACTTATAGGCTGAAAAATCAAAGGACGGAAAACAATCTTCTATTTGTCAGGAACTCAGAAAAAAGCAGAAAAAACTATTCTGTTTGTAGACAATGTGAACTCTAAACTAAAAATGATCAAAATAGGTAAGTCAGTCACTACATACTTCTTAGGGTAAAACTTCAAGAGGTAGAGAAAAACAATCAAAAATATGTACGCATGCAATATGGGATCATCCAAATTCATACGACAAATACTAATAAACATAAGAAATTAAATTATATTTCAATGGAGGACTTTCATCTCTCATTGTCACAAAGACATAGATCAACTAGGCAGAAAATAAGCAAAGAAATAACAAAACAGAGAGAAACCTGTGAATAAATGGACTTAGTAGACATTTATAGTTTTCCATTAACAATATCAGAATATATATTCTTTTCAGCTGCACATGGGACCTTCTCAAAATAGACCATATACCAGCACACAGAACATGTTTAAGTAAATACAAAGGAATTGAAAGTATCCCATCAATATTATGTGATCTGAGTGCAATGAATTGGAAATTTTTCACAAGAGAAACCCCAAAATTCCATAAATACATAGAAGTTAAATAAGACTTTCTTGAACAACCATTGGGTCACAATCGAAATTAAAGAAGAAATTAAGCAATATTTATCATCAAGCAAAAGTGCAAGTACCATGTGACAGAACTTCCACAATGCAATGAAATCACTCCTAAGGGGGAAATTGATAGCAGTTGTAATGGTTGATATATATTGCTTGAGAAGTTTAGAAGTTTGAGTGGCTCAAGAGGGAGTCAGGATGCTTACATTGGAAACATCCTCATCCTATGCAAGAAAAGGGCACAGAGATGACTTCAATGTTATACCCACTCTGGAGCAGGTAGCCTGATTGCAGTATAAGGGAGAAAAATAGAAACCACTGAGCAGGCTCTGCTCTTACCCCTAATGTTCTCTTACTCTGGAGCTCATTTAAATAATCCACATTTCCCAGGGCTTAAGAGCTGTTAGAGCTGTATAAGGGACTAAATTTGCATTCCCATAAAATTCGTGTAGAACTTCTAATGCTCATAGTAGCCTTAGAATGTGACTGTAGTTAGCAGTAGCACTTTCAAAGGAATGAGAAGGTTCAGATGAAGCCCTCAAGGTGGGGATCCAGGTACTGTAGGACTTTAAGGAAGAAGAGACACAAGGTACGCAGGCAGATAACAAAACAGGGGTTCAAAGAGGCAGCAATCTGCATCCAAGGAGAGGGAACTCAGAAAAGCCACCCTGCCAACACCTTGATCTTGTACTTCTAGCTTCCAGAACAGTGAAAAATATACATTTCAGTGGTCTAAGACATCAAGCCTAGGATATTGTGGTACAGCAGCATGAGCAGTCTAATCCAAGTCTCCATGGAAATATAGGACAGATTCAGTGGCCTGAATGACACAAAACTTCCCATCTCCTAGTTCTATAGGCTGGACATCCAACCACTCATCAGCGAGGCTGATTTCCTGGAAGTCTTCCTCTTGGCTTGTGGACAGTTACCTTCTCCCTGTGTGTCCATGTGGTCTCCTTGCTGTGTGTGCCTAGTCTCAACATCAGCCCTAATGGATCAGAACTCATTTACAGGACCTCCTTATAACTTCCCTTGTCAATACCTTTTCTCTCCTTACAGCCACATTCTGATGCTCTCTCATAGGAGAGACCTTAGGAAAGATGTGCCTGTAACCCTCCCCTGGGAGGATAAGGCAAGAGGACCCCAAGTATAAGCCCAGCTGAAGTAATACCACAGCTTAAAAAGTTCTGTCTTAAAAACTAATGCCCCCCCAAAATAGAACAGAGAATATAGTTCTTCGCAAAGAACCGGGCTCAGCTCCAGCTCACACACACACACACGCACACACACGCACACTGATGCATGTTTGCACACACATATCACACACATGCACACATGCACACTGATACATGCACACATTAGTTAAGCAGAAGGAAGAGACCAGTTTCTCTGCAGAACACAGTGATATGGGTGAGCCTGTGCTTAGCATACTGGGTCCTTGCAAATGCATAAGGAAGTGATGCAATGTGTCAGAGCTGGAGACTGGAGGTTGCACTCATCCATCCCCCCAGGTGGGAAAACTTGAGCTAGTAGGATTTGAGGTTCTTCATCACTTAACCCTGAGCCACTTTAGCCAGCTTCCTCTCTGCTAGTTACGACTTCCAACCTGAGCCCGTTTGTACAGAATAGGACTGAGCGGTGACCCTAATGGGCTCAGCCTCTCAGGGTTGTGTGGCATGTGGTCACCCAAGCAGAGCACACATCTAAGGGCTCCGGAAAGTGCTCTAAGCAGGGGAGGCTTTTGGCATTGTGATGATCACCTTTTAGTCTTAAAAACTTTAGGTGCCTGAAGAAGAGGGCACCAAATTCATGTTATCACCTGGTCCGAGGACAAGGCCAGGATGTGATGGGGATGTCTGCACACACGTTAGCAGCCCTGGGAAGGAAACATTGTTGTCAGCCTCTATATGGAGTTAGACAGCCTTGCAGTCCCTATAGCTGTGGAGGCCCAGCTAAATGGAACATGCCCAGCATTCCTGTGTCAACCAGATGGATTCATTTAAACAGAATGAACCACCCACCCCTGGTCCTAGCCTGCCCTCTACTCTTCTTCACCCCACCCCACCAAAGTGCCACTTTCTCTTCCCTGGGACAAAATAGTCAACACTCACTGCTTATGGAGGAGAGTTTTATTTTGGGTCATGGTTTCTATCCAAGGTCCTCTAGCTCCAAAGCAGGAAAAGCCTTGTGGGAGGCTGATGGGGAAGAAAGAACTAAAGGAGAAGCCAGAGAGAGAGATGCAGCCTCCTTGGGCGGCCTCCAGCAAGCTGCCTCCATGCAACACTAAAAGCTATGAGGTCAACAATAGATTATCCCACTCCTGAGTATGTCATCCCCATGACCAACCTCCTTCCCAAATGCCTACCCTGAATGCAGGGACTTTTACATCTGACCCCTAACACATTCCATCATGCTGTGGCTCTGGGAATCCATGTCTCTGGACAGGCATCACATTCAGGTCCTTCCCAACCACAGAACACAAGAACTCAGTCAGCGCCGCCCCTAACTGTTCCTCAAGTACTAGAGAAGAAAGTATTATACTTGGAAGACTAGGCCCGCCTCTCTTGCATGCCAAGGATCCACCCCCATTTCTCAAGAAATCTTCACCCTCTCTATGGCTCATTGTTCTAGTTACCGGATGAGAAAGCAAGCTGGTAAGCCCCAGTTTTGCAGATGAGGAGACTGAAGCACAGAAGAATTCAGTGGCTTGCTCAGGTCTTGCACTCACTCCAGCCCAAACCAAGGCAAGACCAATGTAGAAATACCTAAGCTTAAGGAGTCATTCGTTCTCTGGCCTTCTAAGCCTGCGTGTGCTGGCTGACTACAAAAAGAAAACAGAAGGAAGCTGCGGATGTCTAAGGGTAGAGTGTGCGGGATAGGAGGTACTCAGAGAGAGCCTGGGACATCGCAGGATGTCTGGGAGGAGGGAGGAGCTCTGGCCCCAAGCATAAAGCAGCCATGATACCAGGCAGGGTGGGCTGGAAAGCTGCAGCAAGAACTTGGGCTTTGCTAATGTGAGAGATGCAGGAAGGACCTTCGCTGCAGACTCTGTTGCCTGTTGAGCCAGGCAAGGAACACACCGAGCTATGTGGCGCAGGGGAGATGTGCTGGAGCTGCCCTTGCTCAGCTTCTCTGTCCCCTGAAGAGCAAGTGGGCACAGTGTCCTGTCACCGGCTCTGTCTCTCAAGGAAAAGTATGTATTAACAACAAACCCATTTTTGCAAGAACTGTGGCATCCTTAAAATACTTCCTCTTACAGAATTGTGACAAACTGACCCAGTCTGAGGTCTTTGCATGTTACCACGCTGTCAAGTGATCTGAGCTTACTGGTCCTGTCTGAGAGGCTCCAGGGTAGTAAGGAGAATCGCGCCCTTACCTTCATTACTTGTGTTCAGACACGAGACTTCACCTCTGTTAGCGCTGTTCCCTCTTTGTGCTGTGAAAGTGTGTGTGTGTGTGTGTGTGTGTGTGTGTGTGTGTGTGTGTGTGTGTGTGTGTGTGTGTTTCCCTGACTAAACTGTGAGCCCCTCGAGGTCAGGGACCAAATCTTACTCTGTTTTGAGCTGGTTCCCCAGCAGAAGGCTACACGCATAACAGGAGGCCAGTAATTGTTTACTGACTGAGGTGAAAGCCCTGACTGTGCAAGAATGGCTTCTTTTTGTATCAGGAAAGGAAGGGAAAGAAAAGGAGCTAAATAAAATCTGGATTCTGTGAGAAGCTGGTATTTAAGGAAGCTATTTTCTTCTGTGTTCCAAGCTCCCTATACTGTTGTTATATTGATTTTATAATTTTTAATGGGAGAAGATGTTATAATAAAAAAATCAATTAATCTCCTTGGCCTCTCTTTTCACAGCAATTTGCCCTCGGATACAGATCCTGCTGAGGAAAATTCACTCCAGCCTCTACTCACTGGCCCCAAGCACTGCCTCTTGCCAGAGAGACCAGCAGCAGGGCATCTATAATCTGATATTCTAGTGACACGTGGCTTTCTCTGCATTATTAAAGCCTGATTTGTTGTCTACACTAAGATCCAGTCCAGCCCAGAATGGATTACACCAGAGTTCCCTGTTTCTTTCTAGAAGATGGCATGTTTAAAGAATGGCAAGGGCAGGGTCCCGGCAAAGAGCCAGCATGGCTGACAAGTGGATCTTCAGATCCAAGCAGGTGATGCAGGCATCATGTACAAGGAGTGTCCGCATAAAGCACCTGAAGCCAAGGGACAGCCCACACATCAGGGCTGGGTGCACTCGTCCAGCAGCCCACCAGGCCACGTGTGGGGCCACGTGAGTTGAGCAGGTGTGAACAGATAAGTGGTTAGAAAGAGGCCCATGTCTTATACGTAATTCACAGACAGAGATTCACCTAAAGAGATCCAGTACTTGGAGCTGGCACAAGGCATCACAACTCCAATTTCCTGTTTAATCTCAGTCTCCATCCTACAAGAGACAGAGAAGGCAGGAAGGAACCGGAGGCTGCAAAGTTGCTACGGAGCACGGTCAAGGCTGTTCTCACCCCTACTACACATGATAATCACTGAAGATAATTCTTTTATCCCACATTAAAGACTGAACCAGAGCCTGGCCCTGAGCTTCATTCCAAACTATTTTTAACTTTTTATTTTCAGACAGGCTGAACTTGAACTTACAACCCTCCTACCTCAGACTTCCGCAGTGCTTATTTAAGAGCAAGTGCTGCCATACCCAGAAGTACATTTTGGAACATAAAAATAATTTTAGAATTCAGCCAGGTTCTGTTGGACACGCCTGTAATCCTAGCACTCTTGGAGGCTGGAGTTGGAACAGCAAGCTCAAACCCAGGCCGGGCTAGTAAGAGATTCCACCAGACCCTGTCGCAAAATGTACATAGAAACACAAAACAAAACACCTTCAAGTTAGTGACATAGTAGAAGAGGATGAGAACGTTTAATTCTTTTTAACTGCCCCCACTACTGTAATGCGTATCAATGCTAGAGAAACTCTGGGCTGAGAAATGGCAGCTCAAACTGACCATTAGAATTAAAATCTTCCCCTAAATGAACCTGCACCTACAACACCTGAGGCTTGGCTGGGGAGCAGCCCTGAAAAGGGAACAGCCTACCACTACTTACAGAGTTTAATTTCAGCTCTCTGTAGACACTCTAGCCTGCGAGATGCCCATTGGCAGGGAGGCTGCAGGCCCTGAGCTGGACTGGTAAGGCCACCCAGACGGGACAGGAATCAGCAATCCACTGCCTGTGTTTGGTAAACACACCCAGCGCTTAATGGTGCCTAATGGTCCCTGTAATTGATGTCTAAAGTTATTTAAAAGTAAATTTACTAGAAAACAATTAGCAATTTTATAGTTCGCTACTTCCTAATTTTGTGGATAAAGGTTTTTGGTTTTCTTTTTTTTCTTCCCTTTTTTCCCAGAGGTTTTATCAGGCAGTGTTTGAAATCACTTGCCCAAACTGGAAATAAACATGGATCCCATAGAGAGATAAACGCATTTTTTAAATGTTTATTACCTGCTTTCTTCAGTGTAAACCCAGCTTTTCTTTCCTTCCACCAGCATCTCCAAACCTGCCCCACCCTCCCATTTGAAGCTGCAATAACTTATCCTTAATCAACATCAGGGGAGAGGTGTAGGAGGGCAGCTTGGGAATGGCTTAATGTTGACTTTGGGAGCTCTTAACCTCAGCAGTGGGAGTTGAGAGGAAGATTGTTTTTTCATTAGGCCTGATACATCTTTCCTTAATGAGCTTGCAAAAATACTCATTACAACCCATTAGCTTACCTCTTCCCGTCTCCACCCAGCTAGCCCAAGCTTCTGGGGAAAGGGAGTGAGAGAAGAGATGCACTAAACATGCTGCCAAAAGTGTACAAAAGAACTTGGGTGGGAGGTCTCGTTTTTCTCATACCTAGCAAAATGAGTTGCTATTATTTTCAGTGCAGATGGAGGTTCCCGGATCTCTTAGATACGTCCCGTAGGTGAGAGCTACGGTCTGCATCTGGGAAACGGCCGTCTTATTCTTTCCCCATCACCACTCACAGCATGGCTCCTGTGCCTCTGTACCAGCATTCTTGAAAGCGTGTTCGAAATGCACAACATTAAGTCCTGCCTGAAAGCCTCTGAAAGAGAATGTCAGAGATGAGTATTAGACATCTGTGTTTTAATAAAGTTTCTGGTTAATTCACATGCATGCTAGAATTCAAACAGGGAAACCATACAGGAGTGCTGTGAGCAGCTTAAGAGACATCCTCCTCAAAAACAACTGGAATATGCTATTGAGATTCTGGGTACTTCTGTCTGCCTTTGCATTCTTCTAGGTACCAGCACAGCATTGAGGTGTAATTGCTTCCTCCGAACTCCCTCTCTATGCTGCTACACCTCTCATCATACAGGGACAGGCACTTTTCATCATAAAGCAGGCTGCTGGGAGGCACTCCAGACCCCAGGGTCGTGGGCCAGGATGGGGCATTCTAATTCTGTTAATGGACAACTGTACAGTGCAAGGCCAAGTGGCCTGAAGATTAATCACAGGCCTCACACTAATGTTAGCATTACTTGACAAGAACCCAAGAGTCCCCAGAATTTCTTTTCTGACTTTAGTTCAATTTCTCTATTGCATTGATTGTTTCTCAGTCTGCTAGACTTCAGTCATCTTCCTGAGCTGCAGGTAACGTGGGACATTCTCCTGTGATCTGGTAAAGCCTGAGAAGATATAGTCATTTCTTTATGAGCAGTATTCAGTTTTTCCAGCCATGAAGCACCTTGTAAGATCAGGAATCCAGGGAAATAGAATAATGGTATCTGGGGGCCTTTTCCTAAGGTTATCCTCAGACCCACTGGTTGTCTCTGAAGAATCACTTCCCTGTTTCAGTGTAACATACAGCGATGTCAGCAATGTTTTAAGGGTTGCGGTTGCTCTGACAGTGGCGTGAGTCTTGTCAAGCTAGCTGAGTAACAGTCTTCTCCTGAAGTTCCCTACAGCAGAAGTGGCCAGGAGCCTGGTTGTCAGAGCCCAGGCAGCCTCCATCCCTACGTGGTTAGACTGTTCATATCTGGGATACAGGTAGGTAATTACAAATAGGACTGAGTTTTTGAACTTCTCCTGGGAAAGATGACTTAACTATATTTTGTTTCTTTATCTGCAGAATGGGATTCATAGCCTCAATCACAGTCACATGACATCAGGGATACGAAAACGATTTATAATCTGCAGGCTGCAAAGTTGAGAGTTAGTCCCATAGCTCATCTCTGACAGTCTAGCAATAGCTTAGTAAATCTCTTTCCTCTGGGGTCTCCATGGTGACAGAGAATGGCTGCCTAACAGACTGGGAAGATGTCCCACTACATACTTGAGAGGAATACAAAACCCTATGCGAGCTTTGCTAGTGGAACCACAGATATCACAAAGGAAGGATTGTTCAACTAGACTTTGGGCTAGAGTCTTCGTTCTGTCACTTACTAGTTATTTGATGCCAAGGTGGCTTGTGGCTGTTCCATGCCTCGGTTTGCTCATCTGTAAAATGGAATGATAGTGATGCATACCTCATGGGTTTTCTGGGTTGAACTGAATAAAAGTCTCTACCCAAGGTGCTTGATCTACCTTCATTCTATTGGTAGATATTTGAGTATTGACTGTTTGCCAAGCACTATTCTGGGAGCTCAAGACAAAGCAGTATTTGAGATCCAGGGAGTCCCTGGTCTCTGCGGGCTGACACTGCAGTGTGATGGACAGACAGATCACAAGCAACTGAACACATAAGGGTGGCATGTTCTGTATTACAGCAACAGGTGGGCTGTGTATAGCAGCACAGCAACCAAAGGGACAGGGATCGGAAGGAGGGGTGACACTGAGTTGGGAGGTAGGAAAAGCTTTCTGGACTGGGAACATTTGAACAAGCTCCTGAGAGGGAGAGAAGTGTGAGCTGAATTTGGTCTGAAGACTAATATACACCTGTCACTTGGTAAGTGTTCATGGAACCTCTTTCCTTTCCTTCCTTTTTTTTCCTTTTATCCTTCCTTCCTTCCTTCCTTCCTTCCTTCCTTCCTTCCTTCCTGCCTGCCTGCCTGCCTGCCTGCCTGCCTTTTTTCTTTCCTGTCTTTGTTCCTCTTTTTTTTTTGAGACAGGATCTAGCTGTGTACTATAGGTTGGCTTTGAACTCTCCATGTAGCCCAGCCTGGCCTGGAGTTTGTGGCAATCTCCCAATCTCAGTATTCCATGTACTGGGCATGTGGCACCACACCTGGATAAACCACTGTAAAATAAAGAAAGACTTCTACAAATGAATGGACAAGGAGTAAAGGTGCAATTTTTTTCTGTTTTATATTTTGTGGTTCCGGCATGAAACCCAGATTCTGATACGCGCTAAGCAAGAACTGCAGAGCATTCTTGCCTGTAGTGATACAATGCTAAAAGGATCATTGCTTGCGGTTGTAGTCTCCAAATAATTTCAGAAATAAATCAACACTGATTTCCTGGGCTGTTTATTTTACCCCTTGAAGTTCTTAGTGATATTTTCAGATGGGGAGTGAGATGCCAATCAAAGCCTGAAAAGAGGACAATAAAACGCAGATTTTTCACCCTTTGGAAAAACGCACAGCTCTTTGCTCTGTGGACTTTCCACATGAGATCCTTATAAGTGGGGAAACGGAAAAAAAAATGGGAAAGTGAGAATTCAAAGAGGGAAAGAGGGGGCAAGTAAAGACTGAAGATTCTTAATGTTCTTTTCATTATGCATTTACTTGATTCTTAAATTCTCCTTCATTCATTGGTTCAGAATTTGCTGTGTCAATGCCTGACTTTGACATCCAACTATCAGAAGTAAATAGAACCCTGGTACCTCTAAGGGCTCACAACAGAGTGGAAAACATTGATTCTGAGGAGTGGCATTACATGGTCTTAAGGGACATCTATCAGGAAGCATTTAAAGTACACACGATGAGAAAATTCAGCTGGGAAATCAGCAAAGGCATGTTTTTTTCCAGGCTCTGAACACTGAGCATGAACAATATTTTGCAGCAAAAGGAAGGGCTGGTACAGGAACATATTACAAGATCTGACGAGCACAGAGCAGCGCAAGATCTGTGTCATGAATTGTGACAAATCAGAGTGGCAACAGCTCTGAGTAGGGAGAGGTTGCAGAGAGAAGGCTGGAGGGACGCTGTGCGGACAGATTGTAAAAGCCTTGTGTGCTAAGCTGACGAATTTGGAATTGATCACGCAGGCACCAGGGAACCATCAAGAAGCATTGTGTTGCTTTTCCCGGCATCCCTCCTTTTAGATTCATTCTCCCCTGTTCAATAATTATGAACCCTCGGTCATAAAGGTAGAGGCTGGTTCTACCTGATCCCGGAAGTACAAGAATCTTTTTGTGATTGGCTCCTGATTCTGCTCCATGTGACCTATTTTTCAGGCAGCTCTTAAAGGGAAGAATATTGTGTGTGTAATTGTTTTAGTGTAGGCATGACTACAAGCAGCCATACTGATATCATCTGTAAAGTAAAAAGATGTCAGCAGAGGCAACTGCAGGAAGACAGATGGAGGACAGTAGAGGAGACTGAAACAGTACAAACCTATGATACTATTAAATTATTAGGTATAAATTATAGCTAAAGCTAGCCACCTTTCAGAAATCTGTTACATGAGCCAGGTGATTCCCTGTAGTCCTTGATCTTATTTAAGTCGTGCTTCCTGTCACTTCTCGTTAAAGAAAGACTAACACAGGAGTCGCAAGTGGTTTATTAGTAAGCGGATGATATAATCAGTTTCCTTTGTCAGTTAACATGGCCCCAGATGCAGGATGGATTCTAAATAAGATAGAGATTAAACTACAGGACAGAATGCACTATGGGGACCACGTAGAGAAATATAAATGTTGAGTGTAGGTATTTGCTGTGCAATTATTTGCCAGTCTGACAGCGCTAAGTGAGAATGATAAGAAGCTGGGATCTGGACTTTTTTATTTTAAATTATGTGCAGAATACAAGAGAAGTGAGAATAATTATAGAAATCTGACTTGAAAAGACAGGAAAGGCATAGTCAGATGGAGAAATATTGGAAAAGACAGGTTTGAGTGAGTTAAAACATCTGGCATTTGACTTGGATGTAGTAAGATTGAGGTGTTTGTTATACCTTCAAATAAGCAAGCCAAGGATATTTTTAATATAAAATCTGGGGTTTGTGGGGGAGGGGATCTGGGCTAAAATATGACACCAGGAGTAATCAATGCGGGGCGTGTTTGAAACTATGGGGATGGCTGAGGTCACCCAGAGTGAGAGGGAGTGAAGAACAGGGCAGGAGGTGAGACTAGAAAGTCATCAGCAGCACAGAGGAGTGACAGGCTGTGGGTACTTCTGGGAGCTACAATAAGGTAGAAGTTGCAGGGCTGAGTGAACAAAGAATGTGAAAGTTGTATTCCACAGGTACCTGACAACCTAAAAGTGGCAGCAATTACTATTCTCTGCTCTTATCCTTCATTCCTTACAGGCCTTTGGGGCTGTGTAAATTCATAGGGCTTGTTGTCATCTAGTATTTAATGGGGCTAATGCATCTTAGGATATTAGCTATTTGGGCCCATCCATAGGTTTGTAGTGAGAAGCTTGAAATTTGAGAAGGTGCTGGAAGAATCTGTGACTTTCCAATTGTGCTGGGTCTGTGAGGATGCCAGATCTGAAGACATGTTGGGTATGTGCCTTCTTATGATGGTAGAGGATGATGACGGAGGAAACAACAACGCAGGGTGTTGGGAAGGGCTGCCAGACAGCAGCTTGACACCACAGGGTCTGAATTGTTTTAAAGACACTGAGGTCCACTGTCAGTATATTGTCTTTTTCTTTAAGTATTTAGAACAGGTTCTATAGGGTCTCACTACAGAACTTGGACTCCTAGTGATCCTCCTGTTTTCAGCCTCCCGAGTGCTGGGATTACAGGTGCATGCCACCACTCCCAGTCCCAATCGCTGTCTCAGTGCACCCCGAGGGTGGGGCTGGCACTGCACACCAGGGGATCGAACCTGGGGCCCTGAGTCTGCCTAAGCCGGCAGAGCTATCTGGCTGGCTCATAGTCTTTTTTTTTTTTTTTTTTTTTTAATCCAGGAGACTCCAAAGGATTTATAATCTTAGACAGGTTCTTAAGTACAGAAGTTATTTGCTCAGTTACTTTCCTGGTTACTCAGATAAAGTATCTGGCACCCAATGGTAAAGGGACAAAGGTTTCTTTAGCTCATGGTTTATATGGGCTTTTAGTCCATAATTGGCTGGCTCCAAGGCAGGGTGGCTTGACAGAGGGACATCGCAGGAAGCCGTTCAAGGCAGGCAGAAGATAGTAAAAGCAAGTAAGCTGAAGGACCTTGGCTACTTCTTCCTACCCCTCCCTTTTAGCTCTACTGAGGAAAAGAAGCAGACTGCTCCAGGAAGCAAGGCAGTGGCCAACAGGGTCAAGGTCTAAAGAGAAGTCTTGTAGGAGAAACCCCCTGGCTTCCAAAGTGGCAAATGTGGCTCAGGCAATGGCCTGATTATTCCATTAGATTTACTGAAGCAAATGTCAGGAGCAAGCGCTAGAGGAGAAAAGCGACTGAGAGAATAGAGAAAGAAGGATGCTCTATAATAATATTTTTGGAAAACATTACAGAAACTCATGGCATTTTTCCCCCAATGAAGGAAGGGCAAACTATTTTGGACAAATGCAAAATAAATGAAGACTGAAAGAAGGGAGAATCAGCGAATACATAACAGGATCTTGGTGGTTAAAAAATTTAGAGATCAAATGTAAAATTAAGAAGTTATGAGGGCCCATGAGATAACTCAGCAGACTAAGTGCCTGCTTTGGAAAATGCAGGGACCAGGTTATGATCCCTGGTCCTTCATATTATGCCAGCCCCACTCCCTGGGCTGGCTGAGCTTGAGATGGAGTCTGGGCATTGTGGCACATGCCTATAATCCCAACACTGGGTAGGGTGAAAATGGAGGATCACTACAAGTCCAAGCTGAATAGTGAGACACTACCAAATACTTAATTTAAAAAAAAACACTAAAAAAAGAAATTATGAGGCATTAGTAGAATTTGAGATGCACACCACATCTACACATTTTTAAACTTTATAGTAATAATACTTGCAAACCTACTGAGCTCTTCCTTTTGGGCCAGTGCCCTCTTTAAGCCCCCTTCCTGTGTCATGTTAGTGTCCATCACCATCTCCATTTGAAACACAGAAAAAGCTGAGCCCAGTGGGCAGCAGGTAGGGACAAGCTGAACTTTCTCCATGAAATTAATTTCCTTGGGGCCAGGGATTTAGCTCAGTGGCACAGTGTCTGCCTAGCAAGTACAAGGTCCTGGGTTCAATTCCCAATACTAAAAAAGAAATTAACTTTCTTGCTTAAGGTAACAAGGAAAGGGGGATGTAGATTGAAACAGAAACATTGGAAAAAGAGATAAGCCTCTGAAATAAATACAAGGAGCCTGGGACAAAGCATTACCCAGGGACCAATAAAAGGAATGAATAGCAGAGCTGGCCTAGCTGCGGTTAGGAGCCAGAAATTGATGGAGATCCCAATCTACATTACCAGGGCAAAATAAATGGATGAGAGGATTCATACTGGCTTTGGGACTAGTCTGTGAGTCTATGATTTAAACTCAGTCCTCTGCCCACAGCCGATGGCATAAACAGTTCCTGTTTTATTTCTTGTTTGTTCCAGTGTAATGAAAGCCTTTACATGTAAAACCCTTTCCTGGGCATCCACAGAAGCAGGTTCTTTCCCCTGCAACTCTTTATAGGTACTTCTGCTGGGATTAAAAAAAAAAAATTCTTCCTTAAATGACAGAAAAGAGTCTTACCCTTGCTTGATCAAAAAGTGTGAATTTTGAGTGGTAAATCACAGTGGGCTCTGCAACAATCATCTCCTGAGACAAAAAATCAAAGTGCTTGCTAAATACTCTTTTTCTACGCATTATCAGCACACAAAACATTTTTTGAGTATTTATTGAAGTTCTTTATTTTCACGAAGCTATTCCAGTGGATCCAAGACACACACTGGTGGGCAAAATCCTGGCCCTCTGAAGATATTTAAGAGGTGACAGCCTTCATTACAGAGACAGGGGTGCAAACAGGTTCGAAGCACAGATGTGGTGCAGGCAGATGTGGCGGAGATAGACCTACCAACAGGACCAGGCCTTCTCGGGATCTGGGGATGAACAAGACCACGTGCTTCCATCCAGCCCAGAGCCTCTGTGTCTTCACCAGGCTTTGTTAATGTGGACAACTCCGGAGCCGAGCAGGACAGACCATGGCACATCCTTTACCTTTCCAGAACCATACTGCATCACCTTCCCAACCTGGCCCCACTTAAGTCCTGCAATTTCAACTCATTGTGTTGCCTTTTTTTGTCCACCCAGGATATTTTGCTTCCTATAGTACAGAGTTATGCAAAATCAAAACAAACAAAAGAACAAGTTTAAAACAAAAACTTTAAAACCATCATAGCAAAGCCGCCCTCTTCACATTGTAGAAACTATGACTTCAGAGGTCAATGTATGAGGTTTTTAAATACTCTCATCTTCTCTTCTGGACCTCTGGTGTGTAGGCAGTAGGAAGTGTACTAGGGGAGCAGTGATCAGTTCATACTGAAAGGTTGGCTTTCCCGTGTCACCTTAGGTGACAACTGAGTCTTTGGCAAGGGCCTTGTGAGAGATTTCATTAGACTTCCAGAAGCAGACTTCAGCATATTTCCTAATTTTGCATCTGTAAAATAATTTCATAAATTGTGAATTCTGGGAGCTCTTCACACCAAATTATCCAGCTTGCTTCAATTAGCTGAAACTCAGATTCTTGCAGTGGCTTTTCCTAGTACTCAGGGGACCCCACAAGGTCTTTTCTGATTTGCCAGTGCCTTCTTTTTCTTGTCACTGTGGCCTGCCTTAGAAAGACACCCAGGAGATTCCTGAGGTGTATAGGATCAATCTCTACAAATGGGGCTTCCCTTGGTAGAGACCAGATTATATGGGAGTGCTAGAATGCAAGAGGAAAGAGAAAGATTAATCCAGGAAATCAGTTATCCTGGGAAAGATCTTCTAGGGAACTTCTTAGGAAGCATTTTCTGGGGCCATGTTGAGAGGAATCACTCGTACTCTGGATCTCAGCTTGAATGTGAATTTTTGCTTTCTCCTAAAAAAAGAGACCAGGGAAAGGTTTTTTGAGGTGTAAGACCAGCCAGAGTGAAAGATGTCAGGCCCCCAATTGCATGCCCAGTGCTATACATGACCCCCCAAGTTATTGCAACAGGGTGCTACAGTGTCTACTCAGAATAAGGAAGAACCTATAATGCAGATCTTTCTGATTCCAAAGCATGAAACACTGGTCAGGCCCTAGACTACTTGTGGCCTCATGAGTAATTTCCCTACTGGCCACATTTTCTGAGTCTAACAATCAGAATGAATTCTTTTGTAAAATAAGTATTCCCCAAGGGGTTCAGGGTGATTACAGGAGATCAAAGATGTTCAAGCTGACCTATCCTGGGATTAGAAAAACAATTATGAAAATATCTTTGAAATTAGGTTTCCTACTATTATCTGGGCAGGCTGTGTTGAAATTTCCCTTTCTCACACTCCTGGAGCAGCAAACTGCTATAGCTGAAATGCAGTCCTTACATTTCTCTGAAACTTTGAGAAAAACCTCTTAAATTCCCAAGCTCTCTGGTCCGGTGTTTAAAGCACACTTACAAGACTTGCTGATGACCCCTGAGCCAAGAGAACAATTTGCATTGTATTCTCATCTACGTAAGATGTATCAATGTGAGTGGGTGTGTGTTTTCATTTGAACTTTTATTAACTTTGGCATTTTTTCAGAAAAGGTGAGCTTCTATTGGCATGCTAGTTTCTTCTTTTCTTTAAGAAAAAAAAAAAAAAAAAAAAAACACTTTTGTAATTAAAGCGCCTGCAAGCAGGCACAGGGGTCAGGGGTTTGGTCCTCAGGTTTTCTGTGCCGCCCCGCCCCGGGGCACTCTGAGATGGCTCTTGAGACTGGGTATGACGGGGCGCACCTGTAATCACAGCCCTTGGGAGGCTGCAAACAGGTGGATCACTACGCGTCTGATCTATCAGTGAGACCCTGAACACACTCTAGACCTTTCCCTAAAAAGAAACAAAAGAAAAAGAAAAAAAAAACTTTTGTAAATCTTTTATTTATTTGGTATAGGGCCTCACTATGCGGCTTAGACTCATAGTAATCCTCCTGTCTCAGCCTCTCCAGCGCTGGGAGTGTGAGGTGTGGTGCCGGGAATGGAATCTGGGTCCTTGTGCTTGCCAGGCAGGCACCTAGAAGAACGAGCTATCTCCCCAACCCCAGTTTCTTCTTGATATACAATGAACAAGTAGCATAACAATAAAGGAAAAAGATCCTCCTCTGATCTTAGTCTCGGACAATCCTAAGGAAACCAGGCAGTTTATGTTGTCTATTAGTGGACTATGTCTGTTTGAAGATGCAGAATTTTTTGTCCTGCAGGAAGATTTTCCTTGATAAGTATGTCCTGTAGCATACTTCTGTTTTTATCCCAAATCTGCGCTTAGTAACATTCTTAATTACTAGGTCTTATACTTTGTATGTCTCATTTATTTTAGGTGTCCAATGAGGAAGGGCTTTAGAGCTAGAGCAGATGCCAGTCACGTCACTGCGCAGAATGTCAGAGCCCCAACTGAGAGCACATGCGCACAGCGCAGGTCCAGGATGGCGAGCTCTGAGCGCTGTACACGGAACCAGGGAGGACACTGCTATTCACAATGTTTCATTCATGTCTAGTAAG
>PVKA01042957.1:0-17069 GCA_004027165.1 Ctenomys sociabilis | reverse complement strand
CTCCCTCCTTCCCTCCCTCCCTCCCTCCCTCTCACACAACTCAAGGCACACACTCTTGGTCACTTGTTGTAAGAACCGCATCATCTCTCTAGTGTGAGAGTCTGAAGGTGTAGACCAGGACCGAAACGTGTGAGAGATGTGAAACAGGAGGAAAATGCTCACATGCGAAGCAACCAGGGAGAAGGGAGGAAGGAAGGGACAAGAAAAACATGAAATTAGAAAAAAGTACAAAGCTTTGTAACAAGTAGGGGAAGAGAGGCTGAACAGAGGGACCTGGACAGAGAGGACTCAAGGGCGGGGAGCAGCTCAGTGGATTAAGTGCCTGCCTGGACAGAGAGGACTCGAGCTATGTCATGTGCAAGCTCCCTGCGCTGGCTGGGTGCGGCGGCACATCCATGCAATCCCAGCACTCGGGAGGCTGAGGCAAGAAGATCACTAGGAGTTCAAGACCTGCCAGGGCTGCAAAGCAAGCTCAAAGCCAGCCTGGGTCACATAATGAGACCCCAAAACCCTGTCTCAGAAAGACCAAAACAAAAATTCCCCAGATGAATGTCATCACTATGTATGTATCTCAATTGTACCAATAAACTCCACTAAAAAAAGAATATTCCCTGCTGTCTCTGTTTCCGAGAGGGCCTGGGCAGCTGTGACATGGACAGCAGCACTGTCACAGCCAAGGATGCCACTCCCACCCTGGGCCCTGGGCCCTCTCTTGTTCCCTCGAGTGGCAATGAGACAAAGGCAGGTGTAGGGGCCGGGGAGATGGCTCTGTGGAATAAGCGCTTCCCTGGCAAGCGCAAGAGCCTGAGTTCAATGCCCGGTTCCCAAAAAGAAAAAGTCAGAGACAAAGGTGTCCCCACCTGCCGGACACCCAGAGCCAGGGGGCTGCGTCTCTCTCCTGTGAGGCACAAGGGCAAAGAAACACAGTCCCTGCTCCCATGGCCATGGGCAACGCCCAGCCCCGCCCTCCTGGGCCTCAGCCAGTCCGCTTGGGTGCGGGCGGGTGCCTGTGACAGATGCGAGGCCAGTGAGAGGGTTCATGCCAGTGCTACAGGTTGCTTGGGGCCACGCAAGCTGACACTTTTAGAGATTAAAATGGCTCAACAACGACAGTGTATTAAATACCATGCAGTGAGACAGTGCTACATGCGAGGGTCCCCAGGGGTGCTGAAGTGGGGTGTTGGGTCCCCACCCGGGAGATGGGGCCTGGTGAGAAGCTGCAAGGCCTTGGGGGCTCCCCAAGGAAACTGAGCCTGGCCGCTCCCCTCAAGGACTAGTGATGCCCAGAGGCAGCCCCACCTTCCGCACTTCACCCCGTGGACTCTGGCACCACTGTCCAGCATCCCTGTGGTGGGCCCAGCCTCAGCCCAGAGGGTCAACGTGACACAAGTTTTCCCTTCCACTAGGGCTTGAATGCCAAGCTAGGGCCTCTGGGCAGTGACAGACACCACCCATGAAGGCTGGGGTCCCTGCTCTCCAGACTCTGGGGACACAAAACAGTGCTCTTTCAGGGCCAACCCCCAGTGTGTGTGACACACGGCACCAGCCCCGCCCCACCAACCACGGCTCAGAACCAGGGCCTCCGGCCACCCCACACCCGCGCAGCCCGCACCTGTCTTCAGCACCACCAGGTGTGCGGCATCGTCCCGCACGTAGGAGACGGCAGCGATGTCGTGGATGGGCACCCTGAGGATGACGTCCTCCCCGTCCCGCCAGGCCAGCTTGACGTTGTAGGCAGACAGGCTCAGCACGGCGTCCTGCTCCTGCGTCAAGTGCCCTGGGAGCTGGTGGGCACGCTGTGAAGGACAGGGCCTTACTAAGGAGCCCGGCTGGCCCGGAACTCACGGCAATCCTCCTGCCTCAGCCTCCTGAGTGTTGGAATGACAGGTGTGTGCACCACGCCCAGCTCAGATTCCAATTACACTACATGGTCAGGAATAACTTGAGACTGTGAAATTTGGAAACAGCCCCTCAACACACATGGTTATGCTAGACTGAAGAATGGCCTGTGGCCAGAGCCACATGGACCCATACTGTGGCAGAACAGGGTCCTTCCAGAATGAGTTCTAAACCACAGGACTAAGGCCTTGACGGCCAGGGCAGAGCATGCAGCAGGGGCTGGGTTACCTTGGCTTTGTCTATGAAGTGCAGGATTTCCGTCCTACTGGAGGGGTTCAGGTACCCTGGGATGGACGTCAGCTGACCTAAGTACTGCAGAGGGGACAAAGGGCGTGTGAGGTGGGGACCTGCCACCACCACTGCCGCCCAGGGTCCCCACCCAGCTCTGCCAGGACATGGATCTGATTCTCTCAGGGCACTTGGAGCTAAGGACAGCCTCCTGCACCTCTGGCCACGCCGTGCCAGAGCTGGCTTTGCTGAACCTGTGTGCGGATGGTGGCGGTTTCCTGATCACCGTGTGGGGGCTGAAGCCCAGGGCACTGGGGTCAGCATGGCTCACGCCTGAAGCCCCGGCCCTCAGGAGGCTGAGGTGAGAGGGTCGCCGAGAGTTGAGGCTGACTGGGCTGGGCTACTCAGAGCTCAAGGCCAGCCTGAGGTACAAAGTGCGGCCTGGTTCCAAAACCCAAATTGAATAAACCATGAATCACACAGCCAACGCAGCAGAGATGCCACCACGGCCAGGGAAAACGAAGTGCCAGGCTCCCTCTGAGCATGTTGGGGGCGTGCTGAGCTGGACCCCGAGTCCCCCCATGAGAGCGCAGGAAAGAGAGGATTTGAGGATTCATCTGTGAGGGTGGAGAGGGCTCAGTGTTCCTTACAGCCAGGTCCCTGGGTCCCGGGTGAAAAGCCAGCCCTGCCCCTCTTGCCCCAGCAGTCCCTAGGTGGCGCTCCAAGAAAGTCATGTCAGCCCTTCCCTGCTCTTAGATTTCCCGGCCTTTCCAGCCCTGAGAAGTGAACTTCCGCAAAGTATTTGTTTTGAACTCTGAGCCTTCCCACTGAGCTACACTCCAGACCACACCCCCTTGTAGATTTTTTGAAGCAGGGTTTTGTTGTTGAACTTTTAAATTGCCCAGGCTAGGCTTGAACTTGGAATCCTTCCATAGGGCTGGGATTATAGATGCAGACCAGCAAGCTTGGCTCTGTCTCATCTGTTTGAGCTGGGGGTCTCACTATGCTCGCTGATCCTCCTGCCTCAGCCATTCGGGGCTGCAGATGTGTGCCACTGTGCCCAGTTTATGGCACAGCATTTTTAACGGTGTGGATTTTTTTAATGAATTATTAATCCCTCCCTAAGCAGAATTCTTGCACTCAGTACTTCTTAGCCACACATCAATTCACATATTTAAATTCTCTATAGAAAAAGAGGCGGGGTCTCCAGCTTCTGGTTTGGTGTGTGTGGTCTCTAGGGGGGGCTGTGACTCCCCCCTCACCAGAAAGGAAGCTGCCCTGCTGATAATCAGCAGCAACTCCTCTTAATCTGTCAGGCAATTGAGGACCCTGGGCAAGCAACCTGAATCCAAAAAAATCAGAAAGGGTATTTTTTTTTTAGTGCTGGGGTTGAGCAGAGGGCCTTACACATCGTAAACAAGTGCTGTACCTCTAGCCCATAGCCCCAGGCCAACCGTTCATTTTCCCTTTTGAGATATGTTTTCCTACATTACCTAGGCTTGCCTCAAACTTGGCACCCCTCTGCCTCAGCCCCCCAAGAACAGATATTCCTTGTTTAATAATGTACCTGTTTAACAACTGTTTGGATTTACAGCCTATCTTTTGTGTGTGTGTGCAGTTCTGGATGTCCTGTTTAGAGCCTCCATGTCTTCTGGGGATGGCATGTGTTACAGTTTGTGTCTAGGTGTCCCCCAAAGCCTCACGCAGTCTTGGGGCGGCTTCTAGAGTGTGTGCTGGATTACTGCGGGTGTGGGTGCTGCACCTGCCCTGGGGCAGGGGATGTGCATTACAGTGTAAGGGGGGGCGAGCAGCCGGCTGCCTGAGCCGTTGTTACCCCTCTTTTTGCACTCCAGCTCTTTGCCACAACCATGAAAGGTTGCTTTCTGCTAGGTGCTGCTCAGCCTTAGACCAAACTGAATATGGACTGAAACCTCCAGGAACTGTGAGCTAATTAAACCTTTCCTCCTCTAATTTGAGTGTCGGGTATTTGTCCCAGCAATGAGAGAAGAGTGACGGAGACAGTACGCCTTGCTTCTACGGCTTTTTCTGCCGCTGCTCCGTTCCTTATGCTACTGCGCACCACAGGACTGCCAGTGGGGGAACGCGAATGAAAGCAAAGCCGCCCACTGAGCGTTCCTCTGTTCCAAATATTGTGGTGCACACACTACTTACAATTCCTCATTTAGTGACTAATTCATTTACCCAACCATTATAAGAATGGAGCTTGGAAGCACCTGCCCAGCAAGTGGAAGGTCCCAAGTTCAATCCCCGGCACCGCAAAAATAAATAAATAAAAATTAAATAAAGTCTGTGCAATTCACTCAAATCAGAACATTTGTTTGGGGCCAGCGAGATAACTCAGCAGACTAAGGGCCTGCTTAGGCAAGCACAGGGACCAAGGTTCATCCCTGGCACGACATGCCATGATGGCCCCGTGCCCAGTGCATTAAGCTGGCCAGTGAGTCGGGGTGCGGTGGGACGCACCTGTAATCTCACTGGGGGGGAGACTGAAAACAGGAAGATCACTACACTACAAGTCTGAGCTGTGTAGTGAGACCCTGTACCAAATACATAAAAAATAAAAGAATGGAGCTTGGTCATTACATGAGGAATGTCTGCAACTGGAATTACTGGCCAGCACTGCTGCACAGCTCAAAACTCTGAAACTTCAGAGTGTCTCACTATGCAGCTCAGTCTGGCCTGGTGCCCGCTTTGTAGCCCAGGTTGCTCTCCACTGCGTAACAATCTTCCTGCTTCAGCCTCCTAAAACCTGAAACTTAAGAGCATCCACATGGTGCTGAAGGGGCCGGGAGCACAGCTGAGGTATGCAGCACCTGCCCAGCCAGCATGACAGCTCAGCCAGGAGTGGGGTCCACGCCTGTCAACCTGGCCTGTAATCCCAGGATCACTGAAAGTTCGAGGCGGTCTTAGCCTGCATAGAGAGTTCAAGGCCAGCCTGAAATGCACTGTGACATCCTGTCTGAAAAATAAAAAAT
Source organism: Ctenomys sociabilis (assembly GCA_004027165.1). Taxonomy (NCBI): domain Eukaryota; kingdom Metazoa; phylum Chordata; class Mammalia; order Rodentia; family Ctenomyidae; genus Ctenomys; species Ctenomys sociabilis. The sequence continues at coordinate 11,946 of PVKA01042957.1, read as the reverse complement.
AAAAAGTTTCAGATTTCAAATTTTCAGGTTAGAGATACTCACCAGTAAAACCTATGCAAATATTCCAAAATCTGACAAATTCTGAAATCTGAACTACTTCCAGTCACAAGCATTTTGGCAGGAAACACTCAATCTGTTATGTGACAGTTATGCGGCACCATGCTACCATGGAGGCAAAACGGAAATAATCTGAAAGTGAATTCAGGTTGCCAAGTTTATTGAAAACCCTAAAGCAGCCACTAAAATTTTTAAAATAAGTATAATTAATATAGTAAGACAAGAGAAAAATGTAACCATATGAAATGCTCAAGCATGACTGGCAAGGGGGCGCACACCAGTGTCCCAGCGCTCAGGAAGCTGAGGCAGGAGGATGGCTATGAGATAGGCCAGCTGGGGCTACAGAGTGTGATGAAGAAAAGACACACAAGTCCTCGCCTGGGGCACCTGTACAGGACAGACCAAAGGACCAATAGGAAGAACAGACAGCCTGGAAGCACTCCAGGGGCCAAGGCACCAGAGGAAGGTCAGGTGTGCCGAGGACCCCGATGCCCACAAGCAGAAGCAGGACGTTTGTGTCTTACCTAACAGCACAATCAGAATTTAGCCCGAAACACACGGAAGACCTAAACCTGAAAATCTAGAAGGAAATGGCAAATGCGCGCAGACTCTGGGTGTGGCCGTTACTTGGGACCACACCTACACCCAGTGACATTGGAGGCACACTCAAGAGGTGGCTGTGACGAGTGGGTACCAGCACCCCTGGAACTCTGACCACCACAGGAGACATGATCACAGTTCCCCAAATCGGACTTGCAGTTAGCAATGGGTGCAGCGGCCCTGCTGGGGGTTCAGACAGGAAAGATGAGAGCTGCACCTGAGAAGACTCAGGCTGTGTGTGCTCACAGAAGCTCCAGGCGGACAGAATGCGGTGGCCACACGGGACCACATGGCGTCCACATCAGTCACAGGGAGGGATGTGGCACATGCAGGCAGGCACCAAGAGGCCACAGAAGCACAGTTGGGGGGACTGCACTCCCGGGAGATGCCCCAAGTAGCCTGGGGCGCCGAGGTGTGAAGCAGGACAGTGAACAAGGGAGGCAGGTGATAAGCAGGCAGCAAGTGACGCCGACCCACAGGGACAGAGCTCCAGATGGGCTCGGAAGTCGTCCTGCAGATGGACACTGATGGCTGCCAGCAGTGAGAGGACTCAGGGCCACCAAACTACACAACTGAAAGTGGTTACAACACAGCTGGGCATGGAGGCCATGCCTGTAACCCTAGCACTCAGGAGGCTGAGGCAAGAAGAGCGCCATACGTTTGAGGCCAGCTTGGGCTACACACTGACAAAGACTCTTATTTAGTTATTTAGTTATTTATTGGCTGGCTCAAGCTGCCTTAAGGGCAGATGTGGTAGGGCATGTAGAATTGGGGATTGAACCGCAGTCCCCTGCGTCTGACTGAGTTTACCCAAGCAGGCACTTTAAACAACTGAGCTAAAGCATAAGCTTCCTACCCTCCTACATACTGAAACCTTGTCTGAAAAAAAAAACAAAAAAACACTTTTTTTCTTTTTTTTTGGTATTTGTAAAGCAACTTTCATCAAAAGGAAAAATTAAGGTCTAGTCCCTGTGCTTTGTGGAGCAAAGCAGCCTCTCGACAGCCACCACAGCTGTCCTGCCCCTGTGTGGGCGACTCGGCCACCAGGCTCCCCCGGCCAGTCCTCTCGGGCATCCAGGGCCCCTCTGCACGAGCTGGTTCCTTTGACTGTCACAGCCCACCAAGCTCATGGCGCCATGAGCACAGCCACGCTGAGATGCAGGGGACGCTGGACCTGCCCCACCAGCCCCTCCAGCAGCCACCAGCACGTTCCTGCCTGGCCGCACCTCTGTGGGATGGAAGCGGGGCCTGAGAGGATGCAGCTTCCTTCTTCCAAAAACAACTTTGGACAACAGAAGTCCACTCACTCACCGATCCAGGCCAGCCTCCCCATAACCTCCCTCTAGAAGTCTTCTCTTGTGAGACAGAGTCTCACTGTGCAATTCAGTCTGGCCTTAAACTTACAGGGGGCCTCCTGCCCCAGCCTCCCAGTACCAGGATCACAGGTGTACACTACGATGCCTGGCACCTGCTGCTTCCCGAGCATCACAGACACGAAAGGTGACAAGCAGGCACACTTCCTACTGCGCAGTCCTTGCACTGGCCTATGGCCTATAGGAGAAAGGTCCAGGACAGAAAAGGCCCCCTAGAAGCCCCTGAAATGGAGCCCATCTCCCCATCCTGGGCCAAAGTGGTAAGTCAGAAATAGGATTGGCCCATAATCCTAGCACTCAGGAGACAGAGGCAGGAGGATCACTGCAAGTTTGAGACTAATGTGGGCTACTATGTGAGCTCAAAGTCAGCCTGGACTGCATAGCAAGCCCTGTCTCAAAAAGACAAAAATCCAGTGTCATGCTGGACACAGTGGTGCCCATAACTGCAGGAGTCTGAAAGGCTGAGGCAGAAAGATCACCAATTCCAGGCCAGCCTGGGAAGCTTAGCAAGATCCTGCTTTAAATTTTTTTAAAAGCATTGAAGGGGTCAGCGCCCGCTCAGGGACTAGGGTTCGATCCCAGGCACCACAAGCCACCCTGGCCCCGCCCCCAGGCACGCTGAGCTGGCCACCGAGACTGGGCATGATGGCACACGTCTGTAATCCCAGGACTGGGGAGGCTGAAAACAGGAAGATCACTGAGTCAAGCTGCGTAGCAAGACCCTATACCAGATACATTAAAATAAACAACATGGGGGATGTAGCTCAACAGAAAGGCCCTGGACTTAAATCTGAGTACCACCAAAAGAGGGAGGCAGACAGGCAATGAGAAGACCATTTCCCTGCGGGGGAAGCCAAGATGAGCAATGTTCTTTAAAGACCATAGGATGAGGGGATGGTGGCCCCATCCCATGTGCAGCGGGGCCCCTGTACAAGCTGGAGAGACCCTGGCCAGTGACCACTGACAGCTGGGAGAACGTGGCCCAGAGCCTCCATCAGAAAGAACCAGGCACAGCATCTGCAGCGCCCTGCTGCTTCTCTGCCCAGGAGTCAGGAGCTGATCGTGGCCAGGGCACGAAGGCAACAGCACAGGCGCCTGGTGAGGCAGGATGGACGGGCCCCAGAGCGGGCCCCATGATGCCCACCTCGTCCCATTCCCACCCCCAGGGATGCAGACCTGCACTGACCCCAAGGACCCCAGGGCCGCCACCTGGTGGCCTGCTGGGTACATCTGGGCCATATTCACCTGGAACCACAGATTACCCTGTGCTATACAGTATCTACGTAGGACACACAAGGAACTGGTGTCAGGGATGCCTTCCTGACAGTTTATAGGAGGGTTTTTTTTTTTTTGGTGGAACCGGGGATTGAACTCAGGCCCTTGTGCTTGCCAGGGAAGCACTTATTCCACTGAGCCATCTCCCTGGCTTCCTGACAGTTTATATTCAACTATTTTAAATAAAAACACAGTAAATCTAAGCAGGCGTGGTGCTGCACACCTCTAATCCCAGCACTCAGGAGGCTGAGGCAAGAGGATTCCCTGGACCACCTAGCAAGTTCAAGGTCAGTCTGAACTACATACCCTGTACCCCAAACACTAAATAAACAATAGCCTAACCCAGAAGCTTCTTGGGTTGGGTATCACAGTGTGATATTACCTCCCCTGGGGCTGACTCCCCGACATCCGGCAGGCCTGGTGTGAGCCCCTTCAAAAGCACCAGACCTCATAGCCAGGGCTAGCTGGCCAGCAGCACTGGCATGGGGACAGGTGTCACCCCGGCAGGAGAACGGGAGGATGTTTCTATTTCACGGAGGCTTTGTGAGGATTAAATAAGAAGAATGTGTGCAGCAAGCACGCCAGAAATAGGAGCTGCAGGAGGCTCCTGCCGGCCTTGTTTTGTCAACAGTCCCTTTACATACAACACTTCCCAGAAGGAGCCTGCCTAGAAGATGTAGGAGTGACAGCTTCCTGCTACTGCTTGTTCTAGCAATTTAAGAAACTCTCTGCTGACTTCAGTACAGTGGGCTCCGGCTCTGGCTTTCATTTCTTTGTTGTTGTGGGGGGGGGGGACAGGGTCCCAGCCCAGGCTGGCCTTGAGCTCACTTTATAGCCCAGGCTGGTCTCAAATTTGCAGCAATCCTCCTGCCTCAGCCTCCCAAGTGCTGGGCTCCCCCACCTAGCTAAAATTCTACCTTTTCTTTCCTTAAATTTAGATCAGTTTTTACTGAATCATGACTTAGTGCTTACATCATTCTGTTTCAGATATTCTTTCCGCTCACATGCTGAGTAGTTGTGAATTAAATCTTGATGCATTCTCATTCTCTTTCTCCCTCTCTCTTTTTTGAGACAAAGCCTCACTATGTATCCTAGGCTGGCCTCGAGCTCCAAGGTTCAAATGATTCTTCTGCCTCAACCTCCTAAGTAGCTGGGTCTTCTGGTGTGTACCACCATGCCCACCTACAAAGTCTTTCTTTACAGTTAAACATTTTACTTTATAATTACTATAAATTGGTAAGGCAGGGCTGCCAGCTACTGCTGGGGAGCAACCGCCAGCTCCTGACCTCGCCTGAGGCAGCAGTCAGAAGGTGCTGGGGCTGCCACATCACAGAGGGGGTGGGGGGGGGATACAGAGATAACAGGACCTGACACCTATGAACTTGTTTGACAACTGGAGTTCCTAAGCCCGGGGCAGGTAGAGTGGCCTTCCTGCCCCTCTGGGGGATGCTGCAGTGAGAGGCTGCAGCTGGGGCTGACAGAGCTCAGCACACAGCCTGGTCCAAACCAGCACACGCACAGATCATGAGCAGCTGCCCAGGCAAGGCACCGTGGAGAGTGCTCAGGGCTCTCTGCCTTGGCTCTGTTGTGCATCTGATGCTGCCACTTGGACACAGGATGAGCTGAGTGCTGGGGAAGCCGGAAATCCAACAGGCATGCTGGAGAAATCCGTGGGGCTTCGAGGGGCACTGGGGGGCCCGACACTGCCTGCCCATGGCATGCACGGCAACCAGGAGTGCAGAGTGGAAGGATCTTTGCTCCACTGTCATGCTGAGGAGCCCGCAGCTCATGGAGGTGCCTCTGGAAGTTTCTTCCTCCAGCTACTATGAAGAATGGCAGGCCCTGATTTTCATGGTGGAGGTCGTGGCGAGCACAGCCGCCCGGCCGGCCACCCTCCTGCACCCTCAGGGGCACTGCCCACGTGGCTCTCCTCCTTGGGCAGTGACCTCGTGCTGCCTGTTCTCTCAGCACCAGAACTGGAAAACCGCTTACTCCAGGCTTCAGGCCATGCCTGTCCTCGGCCTCCGTCACAAAATTTGTGCTTAATAATCTGAAACTGTAACATGGCCCTGTACCCTAAATAAGCAGTAAAAACAGAACCCAAGTCCTAACTCCAATGTAAACATAAGCTGGAGTCTCAATTTGAAAACATACACCTGGGTATAAAAGTTCTTTTTTTTTCAATTTGATATGGAGCCTCCCTATATAGTGACCCTCCTGTCTCAGCCTCCCCAGTGCTAGAATTATAGGCATATACCTCCATACGGTGTGCTTGGCACAGTACGCAGTACCAGTGGTCAAACTTGGGTCCTTAGTGGCCAAGGAGAATAAGTACTTCCCTGGCAAGCACAGGGGCTTCAGTTCTATCCCTGGTTCCACCAAAAAAAGAAAAGAAAAAGAAACTTGGGTCCTTGCACTTCGACCACTGAGCCATCTCTCCAGTCCAACAGTTACTCTTAATGTTTCATTTTATTTTTTGAGACTGGGTCTCACTATGCAGTTCAGACTGGACTTGAACTCACTATGTAGCCCAGGCTAGCCTCAAACTTGTGGCAATCCTCTGCCTCAGCCTCCTGGAGTGCTGGGATAACAGGCTCGAGTCACCACGCTCAGCTTGGCATCTTCTTTGTGTTTAAAAAAGAGATTATTATAAACTCGCTTTGGCAAGAAATGATATAGGGGTCCCTCTGCCTTCCTTCCACAAGTGCACCCCAACAGCGCCAGCCTGCAGAATGGCAGGCATCACAGACGGCTGGCACTGGCGGTGGAGACCTCAGGGTTGCTCCAAGTCATCCCTAGCTCCCCTCGCTCGGGTCTCTGACCGGCCACGCCCAGCTCCACCCCCTCCGCATCCTCGCCGCTTTTCTATTTCAGGCATCTGCAAGGTTTCGGCGCTCTGCAGTGGGCTTGAATTTTCATTTCTCTGGTGCCCGGGGAGGCTGGCCTTCCCCATATACTCATGTACCACCCATACGCCCTCTGCAGCAGGATCTGTCTCCTGCGCACGTTCTGATCCGGCAGTTGCTTCCTTCCGCTGAGCTCCGCGAGGGCTTTCTGCGCTCCACCCTCGTCAGGGATGTGGTCTACAATGTTTCCTCTCTGTCCATTTCATCTTCTGCAAGAGCCAGTTTTATATTTTGATGAAATTTGATCTTTGACAGATTATGAGTTAGGGGCATAAGAGTTCTAAGCTTAGCCTATACAGAATCTTTAAGAGTTTTCTGTTTTCTAGACTCCTGTAGCTTTATACTTAAACCCAGGATCGGTGTTGTTTTTTTTTTTTTTTTTTGTCTTTTTGAGACAGGGTCTCACTATGCAGTTCAGGCTGGCCTTAAGCTCACTTTGTAGCTCAGGCTGGTCTTGAACTCGCAACAATCCTCCTGCCTCAGCCTCCCCAGTGCTGGGATTACAGGCGTGCGCCACCACGCCCGGCGTGGATCGGTGTTGTGTTCACTGTGTTGTGAGTCAAATTTACTACGAAAGTTGGCTGTCTGGTGCCATCTGTTGGACGGCTGTGGAACTGCAGCGGCTGGGCGCCCTGTTCACTTGATAGGCAAGGTCTGTGTCAGCACCCCTGCGGTCTTGGATGCAGTTACGATGCAAAACCAGGTCTATTTATTTTGCCTTCCTGCATAAATCTAAATATAATCTTGTTTGTATCTATAAGAAGCCGTGCTAGTTTTCGACAGGTAACGAATCATTCCCTTCACTAGTTCTAGAGCCATCTGGTTATCATGCACCCCAGCAGTTGGGGCTTTGGGGGCACTGGCAGGGACTTGGGGAGAGAGGTGGTGAGTAGGCGGAGACCTCTGCCCCTGGGCCCTCTCCAATAACGGAGATCTCTGATCTTCCTCACTTTTGGCACAAAACCCTATCTGGGTTATGTAAGATTTTTTTTTTTTCCCAAAGCAGTCACTACTTTGAGAATGGGCTTTTAATTTTGGTGTTTGTAAACCAGGCATGGTGCTGCATGCCTGTAATCCCAGCACTCAGGAGGCTGAGGCAGGAGGATTGCTGTGAGTTTGAGACCAGCCTGAGCTACAAAGTGAGCTTAAGACCAGCCTGAACTGCATAGTGAGACCCTGTCTCAAAAAGACAAAAAAAAATTTTGGTGTTTGTGTCTTCACTGTTCATGGACCATTATCTTATTTTCTTGAGAGTTTTATTTTTGTGGTACTAGAAATACAACCCAGGGCCTTCACACCAAGCTACATCCCAAGCCCTTATTATTTCAAGTCTGGATCTCACTCAGTAGCTAAATTGCCTTGTCTGGGCTTGAACCTAGGACCCTCCTGCCTCTGCCTCCCAGAGTACTAGGATTAGATGGGCGGGCACTGACCACCAAGCCCACCTTCCCCGAGATTTTATTAGGCATATCTGTTAGATTTTTGTCAAGTAACTGTACTGACTGACACGACACCCTACATCTTTGGGGATCAAGCCAGCCTTGTATCTTTGGTATGAACTAACTTGTTCATGGTGTGCAGTTTTTTTTAACACCCTGCTAAGTCTTAGTAAATATTTTGCTAAGGAGTTTGTGTCTGTGTGTCTTTCTGTGCTACTCTTTGTACTTGGTTTTGGCTTGGGGTAACAATACCCTTCCAAAAGGAGTCAGATCTCATTGATATTTGTACTTCAATACAATAAAAATAAAAAATAAAATAAAATAAATTAAAAAAGGAGTCAGAAAGTGTTTCTCCCCTTCCATTTTTCTGCAAGTGAACATATGGAATTGGGACAGGTTCTTCAAGTGTTTCATAGAATTCTCCAGTAAGACCACCGGAGCCTGGGGACCTGCTCTGAGTTTGCAAGTCAGGTGCAGAACTTTCTTTTTTTTTTGGAGGAACTGGGGATTGAACTCAGGCCCTTGAGCTTGCCAAGGAAGTGCTTATTCCACTGAACCAACTCCCCAGCCCTAATTTTTTTCCAGAATTTTCTTAACAGTTGCAGTTACTGAAGTCATCTACCTCTTACACAACTTACGGCAGTTAGTACTTGGGGAAACAGGCCCAGGTCTGGCCTGCCGTGCAGGGTGTGAGCTGTAGCAGTCATCCTCAGCCCTGGACTCTGTGGCTGCCTGCACCTGTCTGCATTTCTGAGGAACCAGCTGTGTCCTAACTCACCTCCCTTCTGGGAAAAAGGCTTTTTTCCTGCTCTTTGCAGACCCAGTGTCTTCACTCCTCAAATGCATCACTCCTGTGTGTCTTCATGTCGATTTCCTTGGGTTTATCCTGGCTGGGATTTTTTTTTTTTTTTTTTTTTCTTGAGACAAGAGGTCCCTAAATGCCCACGCTGGCCTCAACTGCTGGCCTCATGTGACCCTCCTGCCTCAGCTTCTGAGTAGCTTCCCGCTGCCAGGCTCTACCTTGGGGGAGCTCCTTCCTCGGAGCTCATCATGGAGCTCATCATGGTGCCCGAAGCAGAGGCTACAAGGGGGCCCCGCCTGCTAAGGTACTCAGGCTGGTGTCAGCACCATCACACAGCCTCTGCACAGGAGCCCTGACAGAGGCCCAGCCAACGTCTGGCCCCCAATCAGGCTGTGCCACAGCCATCTGTGCAAAAGGGCCCCTAGGCCCAGGCAGCCTCTGTCCCCTCTTGTCCCTCCCAGGCTCCCTGACCCCTTGGGGGCCACCTCAACCTGATATGCCTCCTTTCTCCCTGACCTTGGCTTTCCCTCTCTCTATTCCTGTGTTCACTTCGGAGGACACCATGTGGACCCACGCAGGGGCATGGATGTCCTGGGCCGGAGCAAATAAGGGGTAGGCCACTGCAGGAAGAACCAGAAATGGGCTGGGGATAGCACAGGAACATGACGGGGACTGGCTTGGGTCTGCAGGTGGCAGACAGTGGCACGGGCAGCACAGGCCCGGCCCGGGGTGGCTTCAGCCACTCACCTTCACCTCCTTCTCGATGTAGTCGCTCAGCAGTCGGTCGGGCTCCACGCGCTCAGGCAGGGACAGCACCACCGTGTGCAGCGGGCGCCTCTCTGTCACCTTCTCGTGGGCTTTCTTATCTCTACTCTTTTCACCTTTTAGGAATACGCGTTTAAATGGCGACACAATCCCGGGCTGCAGGCAGAAACGGCAATGGTGGAGTTCATTATTCACTCATGCTCTGCTGACCCTGGGCTCACAAACCACCTCTGCTTGCAGCGGGCCTGGAGCCCAAGGGATGGGCAGCTGCGTGACCCGAGCGGGGCAGAGGGAGCCATCAACACAGGCCACCGACTTTTATTTCCAGCATTTTATCCTTGAAATTTGCCATAATGTTACTTTTTTTTTCTTCTGAAACAGGGTCTCCCTATGCAGTTTGGGCTGACCAAACTATGCAGCCCCGGGTAGCCTCCAACCGGCAGCAATCCGCCTGCCTCAGTTTCTTGACTGCTGGGATAACAGGTGTGTGCTGTCACACCAACAATACTACATATTTGAAAGGGACAAAGATGGGTGCAGGGGCACACATTGGTAGTCACAGCTACTTAGGAGGCTGAGGTAAGAAAATCACAAGTCCCTGGGGCCAGGGAGATGACTCAGTGGAATAAGCGCTTCCCTGGCAAGCGCAAGGCCTGAGTTCAATCCCAGGTTCTGCCAAAAAAAAAAAAAAAAAAAAAAAATCACAAGTTCAAGGCCAGCCTGGTCAACTTAGTAAGACCTTGTCTCAAAAATATAAAAAGAACCGTGACAAGCTCAGCAGTAGAGCAGCTGCCTTGCACAAGGACTGGGGTTCAACCTCAGCACCCCACAAAAGACAAAAACTATAGCTTCCATCTCCCACTGCTTCCTGCAAGGGGTCCCCCATAAGGCAGGATGAGGAGAGGCTGTCCCCAGGCTACTCCCTGATGGCCCACAAGCTGGCTCTGTGCTCTTGGAAGATGGGGACAGGCCACAGTGAGAGTCCTTGGGAGGGCATGAAAAGCTCACCGGTGGTGGGTCAGGAGCCCCGATGGTGAGCTACAAGCTGGAAAGGGCCCTGAGATCCGGTATCATCCCTATCTGTCACCCCACCACCACAAACGAACAACCCCGACTCCCCTGGCACCAGTGGCTATGGTCTACCCTCTGCTGCCTTCACTTCCAAGGTGGGGCAGGAGGGGGCACCAGCTAGGCCATGGGGAAGTCACAGCCTCCAGCCTGCTCCTCCCCTTCCAGGTGTCTGCCTGGAGGAGTCTAGGCCATCCCGTTAGTAATCCGTGCACGACCACGGTTACAGCTGCACAGTTCCTAACAGCTAAGTCAGGAAGCCGTTTACAGATGATAGGCATATGTGTCCAGTGACGGGTGGGGTGCAGAAGAAAATGTGGGGTCTATATACTGCAGAATACCACTCAGCATAAAGAAGGATAAATTCAAGCTGTTTGTAGGAAAATAGATGCCCCTTGAGACTGGAATGCTAAGGAAAAATATCAGACACACAGCTTGGTTTCTCTTACATGGTAGCCCACAGTATTTAAAAATAAAAGTAAGAAAGCAAAACAAAAGTGGGCTATGGGAAATAGGGAGACAGATCTTTAGCAAAGGGGCAAGAGAACCAGGGGCGGATGGTCCAAGAACTGAGATGTGGGCTGGGGGAGTAGCTCAGGCGTCTAAGCACCTGCCTGGCAAGTGCAAGGGCCTGGACTTAATTCCCAGCACCAAATTCGGAGCTGGCCTGGAACCAGGAGCAGTGGCTCATGCCTGTGACCCCAGCACAGGAGAGGCTGAGACAGCAGGATGCCGAAGAGTCCGAGCTTCATGGCGAGACCCTGAACCAAAAAATAAATAAAATGTTTTTTGTTTGTGTGGTTTTTTTTTTTGTTTTTTTTTTTTTAAAGAACATGTTAGCCGTGTACCAGCTCCCGGTGATGTATGTGATTGCTAGGTCCTGCAAGCATGAGCTAATAAAGCAGGATTTTTTTTTTTTAAAGCTCTCAGTTCTTGATGCACAAGGCCTGGGCACAGAGGTCGAGGAAATACAAAGGCACATGTCCCCAAGCCTGGCCCTGGGAAGCTGGGTCCCTCAGATAGAGGTACTGGCACACTCGACTGCCCCAAACCACCCATCTGCAGGAGCTGCCGTGGCATGGACAGTGGCAGGCAGCTTGGCCTATCCGTCTGCCCCTCTGGAAGCTGCCTGCAAGCCACAACCACTATGTATCTGCACCTGGGGGGGGGGGCAACAGGAACTCCATTCTGGGGCAGAGATTTGCCAGGCCCGACCTCTACCCAAGAAGCCCTCTTGAACCAGTGTGCTGCAAACCTCGGGAAGCTTGCGCTGCTCTTGGAAGGGTGATGTCAGCTCACAAAATTAGAGTCTGCACACAGACTCACGGCTGCGCCTACAGCCCGCCCCTGGAGAAGGCTGCAATTAGGCAGAGCGGGCGGCACCAGCAGGGATGTTTGCTGGCTGAGGAACCACGACGCCTCCTGCAGATGCCTCTACTGCCAGGTCATCTGTTCATCCCAAGGTCTGGTTTTGGAATTTTACTTTTTTTTTTTTTTCAGACAGGGTCTTAGCATATTGCTCACACTGACCTTGAGCTCACTATGTAACCCAAGGAGGCTTGAACTCATGGCACCCTTCCTCCTAGGTTCCTGAGTACCAGGTTATAGGCGTGGGCTGCCACTCCCAGCATTCTCTGTTTAAGAATGTTCCAGTCAAAAAA
>PVKA01042956.1:0-17047 GCA_004027165.1 Ctenomys sociabilis | reverse complement strand
TTTCAAAACACCTTAACCATACAGAGTCGATGAATTAATACATTGCAAACTGTTTTCATAACGTTTTGGTATTGTACAAGGTGCATACATGATATTATATTTACAGGTTTTTTTTGTAGCTGAATTATATCAAAAATTCAATAATTATTTACCTAGTGGATGACCATAGCACTAAAAGCCGACATAATATCCTGTCCAACCGCCATTAGTGCAGATCTTGCCTATCATAGAATTATGTAGAAGCACAGCGTTATCTATCCCAACTGTACTGTCTATACACACACATCATGATTTTTTTCTTTCTACAACCCTTCCTTTGTCTACACCTGTCAAAAGTGGGTACTCCATTGACATTCAACTACCTTGGGTGCTTGAACTCGACACCACAATCCAACACAGCCCAGCATTCTGCAACCATAGGGAGTTATTCAAAGAAATTGTCGACCATATCCATTTACAGCTCAGCTTAATATTATGGGCTCACGATGTATACTTCATTTTTATACTTTTATACTCTTCTGCTGGATGGTCAAGTTTTTTAAGGGGTGAAACAAATTCCAGCCCAGACTACTATACCTTTCACCCCTTTAAAAACTTGAAAACCACTCTTAGCTATTGATTTGGCTCTGTGTGCTATAGTTTACTGACCCTTATACTTGAATCTAGGTTAATCTTGTATGCTCCTTGTCTTAGCCCCAGAATATGCCACCTCTTCTGGGGGCCTTTGATTGGAGAATAGTATTTCTAAATCACAATCTGAGCACTATACATGTGTATTGCTACTAAGGGATCATTGCTACTAGCCCCTAAAATGAAGAGGCCAGGAAATACATATAAATACATAAATACATATAAATACATAAATACACATAAATACATACATACATCTATAGCTCTATCTTCTATATATTTATCTACCAATCAATCAGTCATTTCTCTGAAAAGCATTAGTTTACACTTGTACATCAGATTCTTGTCCAAAGTCACAAAGCTCATACTAATCTCCCCATTGCCTTATTCGTAATTCTGACAATGAAAGCAGAAGGGCTTTCCTTGTCCAAAATATATTTATTTAATGTCCAGTTCTAGAATATACATGTGATAGTTTCACCATTGCTAACTCGTACCCTTGTGTAAAACAATTTTACTAACTAGTTAGTATACATTTCCTTTTGTTTTCAATCATGAAGAATAAAATAAAAATAACTTTTTTCCAAAGTTATTTCAGTCTAGTTCTAACCATCTGTACCCTTATTAGAATGGTTATACACTGCATTTATAACATAATTAGGTTCATTTCCTAGCATGTATAATCTATATTGGGTACACCCACCTTATGGATTAATTTTTATAAACCTGTTTTTGTTCGTTTGTGTACTTTAAAAAGCATTGGTAAATTTTTAAGTGCCCAAGGGATAGTAATGTGCAACCAGGTTCAAGAGCTGTTATATTTAGCATGCAAAAGAAGTAAATGATACAACTTTTGCTCTTTAGGAGGTGATAATCAATGTAGGTTGAAGGAAGCAAACATGCATGAATTGAAAGAGTAATTATAAATATAATAATGTCTTACATGCATTATATAAAACAGACTGTTAATGATATAATTATTAAAGGAACAGAATGTCATAATTAAAGTCTAATGGAATGAAATAAGAAGGCTTTTTACATTTCATCTTACAAGAACAGTGATATCATCCTAAATTTGCCATTTCTTTTTAAAGATGAAAATCTGCAGCTGGTAAATCATGAAGCAATTGCTATGGCAGTGGATGTTGTTCCTCATGTTGACAACCCAACCTTTGAAGAAGATGAAACTCCTGCTCAAGAAACTTCTGTTCAAGAAAATAAATCATAAAATCTGTGTTAATACAAAACTTGAAATTTAGTGATAACAGGACTGCCAATCAGGGCCTAGTTTACTCTCAATAAACTGGATAAACTTAATAAAGGAAAAATTATACTAAAAGTGCTGAGATGACTAATATTATACTGTAGTTAAATGGCTTAAATATTTAACCTGTTAACTTTTTTCCACAAATACATTATAATGTTTTCATAGGCAAACTTACTCTGAATAGTGATAGCAACATTTTTAAACATTCAAGACTGTCTTCAAGTAGTCATGTTTTTTATTTGTAACAATTTTCTTATAAAAAACATGTTGCTTTTAAAATGTGGAATAGATATAATCATTTTATTTTATGATAGTATCTTAATTAAAGATAACACTACTTTAGCTTGGGCTATCTGTGTCAGGGTTTTTCTCCAGGTGCTTATATTGATCTGGAATTTTAATGTAAAAAGCAATGCAAACTTAGGCTAGTTCTTTATAAAATGTCTATTTAAACTACATTAAGTTGATAGAACAAGATTAAAGCAAACTATTTAAAGGTTTTCTTTTTAAAATTAGGCTAAATGTATTTTGTGTGTCAAGCATAGTTCATCAGAGAATATGGACTGGATTGACTGCTATATTAGTGACACCAATTTGACACAAGATTATAGATAAAAAAAACTTTCTTACAAAAATATTATATAACTATTTCTCAAACTTGTGGGATTTTCAAAAGCACAGTGTATAAATTACCATACCATTTGGAAATGATAATGACAAACTCATACAAAAATTGCTAATTGACCTTTGTGCATGAATTAGTCTAATGAAAATGTTCTGTAAAATTATCCTGTAGAAAATGTTTCCAAACAATATTGAGTTTGAAAATTGAGTTTACATTTGGCCTATGTGGGCTAAAATTACATTAAGCTAAAATTCTGTACATTTAGCTATAAATTTGTGAATGCATTATTTTGCTGTTTGAAAAAATGGGGGTGGGAATTCCAGGTGCCTTAATATAAAGTTTGAAGCTTCATCCACCAAAGTTAAATAAAGCTATTTAAAAATGCACTTTATTGGTATTCTGCGTGGCTTGTCTTTTATTTTAGTTTAGTTTCCAGTGCAAATTCCAGCAGAATGCAGACAAAAATAGAACAGATGTGTATTTTTGTTTGCTGAATGTAGAATGGTTAAAACCATTGCATTCTTACACACTGATTTGAAATGCTGTAAATATGTCCCAATTTGTATTGATTCTCTTTAAATATAAAATGTAAATAAAATATTCCAATAAAAGTTTGTGTCTTGTGTTTAATTAACCAATCATATAATAGCCTTTGATATCTAATATGCCTGATTATGAGAGGAAAAAAAAGATAGTTGGATATAAACAACTGATCTATTTGATGAATGAAAACTGTTTAGTATGATATCTATTTATAGGTTTCATTATGAAGAAAGGAAGCATTGCCATTTTATCACTGAACTGACCATGAGTTAGCTCTGGATATCAGGAAACAAAGTTGACCAGTAATATTACATAAATATTTTGAATGAAAGAAGATGGCAGTCCATATTTATGCCTTTCATGACATAAGGCTCTTTAAGTATTTTTAATTTTTCTTTCACCTTCTCTTTGGCAGTATGACCATTAGGATGCTTTTAAATAAGTTAAGTACATCTCCACTTTGTCAAATGTGAAAAATATGCACATGTTTCAAACATTTCAGAATCATGATTTTCAAGGCAAATGTACACAAGTCTTATATGGCAGTATGCTAGCGACATGTGTGTGATATTTTTATTTTTAGAGAATTAAATTTATTTCAAATTTTGTGAGAGTTCTTTTACCTTTTTTGAAATATTAATAGCTGTAGTGAGGTATAACCTGCAAAAAATCATTCATTGTAAATATACAGCTGGATGATGTTTACCAGATACAGTACTGAGCAATACAACTATCTTCAGAAATTCCCCCATGTCCATTTCATACCCATTTGCAGTTAATTCATGCTTCCATTTTCAGTCTCACATAATTACTAGTGTTTTCTGTCTCTATAAGTTTGTGTGTTCCAGACATTTCATATGAACAGAATCATACAGTATGTAGACATTTGTGACTGACTTCTCCTCAGCATAATACTTTCAAGGTCCCTCCATATTATATCTGTAATGCATTCTTTCTCATTATTGGATATTACATTGTATGACTTCTCCATCTTTGATTGGTCATATATCAGTTAATTAACACTTGGGCTTTTCCAACTTTTTGCCATTATAGATAATGTACTTATGTATAATTCTTCATGTAGATGTGTTTTGGATTGTTTTGGGTATATATAAGGAGATTAGTTCAACACCACTTATGCACTCTCTTGCTGTTTGCTACTATTAATTGATATTTTTAGCATCATCGTGGGACTTTGTATTATACTCTGACATGACATTCAAACTATAAGCTAATTCTTTCAACAGTAGCAATAGATAATATTAGTTTATACAGGAGTCTACCTAGTTAGGAAGGAGAGGTTTTTTCAATATTTGTATATTTATGTCAAACTCAGGGTGTATTATCTTAAAAGTACACATGGTTCACAAGAATAAAAATATATTTATAAAGACTATTTATTTTGTGCAGGGTCTTGCTATGCAGCTCAGACTTGTACTGATCCTCCTTTTTCTCCAGCACTAGGATTTCAACCATATACCAACTGGCACAATTTTCTTGGCCAGCGTGGTGCCTGGGGCCGGCACAGCATGCAGTACTGGGAACTGAGCCTGGGTGCTTCAGTTTACCAGGGCAAGCACTTCGAGCACTGAGCTATCTCCCTATCCCCTATACAGGCTATCTAAATGCTAGGAACATTCCTTCTTATTTTGTAAATCTAGTTTTTATCTATTATGAAATATTTTAATTACAGATCTTATTAGAACAGCCTAAACAAATTTTGACTAATTACTTTGCTCATTGCTTCTATCTGTAGTTGATTTCTTATATTTTAAGCATATTAAATAATAGAACATTTAAATTAATAGACAGCATGAAAGTAAATATTTGATGATTATAGTGGGTACTTTGACCTCCATAGATCAGTATTAATTATCCTCAACCATCACATCTAATTTGGTGAAAAGTCTGAGAAACATTACCTAGTAGTTCTCAACATTTTTCTATGAAAACATAAACTCTCAAATGTGAGCCACTCATAGGCATATCTAGACTTTGATTGTTGAGAGCATAGTATAATTAAGCCTTGGTGCTGATGGTTAGTGGCAATTTCCCTTTCTATCTGTAATTCCAACTGATATTCTCAATTTATGTTCTCAAGCACTGCCCCGGAAAACTTTAATGACTATTTTTTGGTTTAAAACATTTTTTAAAAGCAATTCAGTCATCTAAAATTCATTAACAGAGCTTTTTATTTTTAAAAAGCTGCCTATGTAAGTCTTAATGGAAATATGATTAATCACTCCCACTTTTCAAGTAGTGCTTTTAATTTACTTTAAATCAGTACATCTAAATTTTATTTAGTCTTTCAAAAAACCAGCTTGCTGATTCGTTAATTCTTTGAACTGTTTTCTTCATCTCAATTGAATTAATTTCTGCTCTAATCTTTATGATTTCTTCCTGTCTTTGTGCTCTGGGTTTGTTTTGCTCTTCATTTTCTAGATGTTGGAGGTGCAACACTAGGGTGTTTATATGATTCCGTTCTGTTTTCCTAATGTGTGAGTTCATAGCTATGATTTTCTGTCTGAGAAATGCTTTCATTGCATCCCATAAATTCCTATAAGTTGTGCGTGAATTTTCATTGAATTGCAGATATTGTTGAATTTCTTGTTTAATTTCATCTATGACCCATTGATTGCTGAGTTAGGTGTTGTTTAATTTCCATGTATTTAGGGGCTTTTGCTGGTTTCTTTTGTCATTTATTTCCAGTTTCATTGCACTGTGATCAGATAATACGCATGGGATAATTTCTGTTTTCTTGCATATAGTTAAGCATGACCTATGGACTAGTATGTGGTCTATTTTAGAAAATGACCCATGTGCAGCTGAAATAAATGTGTATTCAGCTGTGGTTGGGTGGAACACTCTGTATATGTCCATCAGGTCCATTTGTTCCAAGCTCTGGTTGAATTCTGTACTTCTTTGATAATTTTTTGTTGGTTGACCTATCTTTTTGAATAAAGGGGTATTAAAGTCTCATGTTAAGATTGTGGTCTTAGATATTAGATTTTTCATGTCCATTAAGATTTGTCATATATCGTTGTGTGTTCCTGTTTTTGGTGCATATTTATGAGTGTTACCTCTTCTCTTGAATTTTTCCCCTAACCAATATATAGTGGCCTTTATTTTGTTTAATCATTCTTGGTTTGAAGTTGAGACTGTCTGAGAACAGGATCATGACTTTAACATGCCTACAAAATACGTGGGATCTTGTCAAAATGTTCATTTTGATTCAGTATGGTCTAATGTAGGATCTGACATTCTGAATTTCTAGAAAGCCATCTGATGATCAGATGTTTTGATCCACAAACTACATGCTGAGTGGCAAAGGTTTAGATGGTTCTCCCCTAGTGGTATGCAAGTTTTGAAGTGTACTGCTTCTGTACCTACTATGCAGTGTACAAAAGTATTAACTAAGCTACTGAACTTTATTTAAAATAAAAAGCCAACTGAGACCCTGCACATACACACACACACACACACAAAAAAAAAAAAAACTAAATAAAAAGCTAGTAAGTTTCTGAATGACAGCCTCAGCCTTTCCATAGGGTTTGGAATTAGCATTCAAGAATTCTTAATAGTTTATCTGATAGATATTTGAGGCTTTGACTCAGAAGACTGAGTAAGCTGAAACACTAACCTCTGGATAAATGTGATATTCATTCCTGCATAGTATATTAAAATGTCCGTATATATTTGCCATGGATAAATCAGTAAACAACAGATGCAGACAAATGAGCAAAGAAGCAATTGCAATAGTATATCAAGGAAGGAATGTGAGGCTAATTAAAGCCCTAATAGGAAAATGGGATGGACTTTTGAAAGAGAAGCATTAGTGTATACATGTGCATGTGTGTGCATGTGGGAGAGGCACAGAGGCAAAGACAGAAACAAACCAATGGAGGTGGGCAAGTAGGAACGAAAAAAAAAAAAACCTGAAGATTATTCCAAGGTTCTTAGCTTGAACATCTTAATAGGAGTAGCGCTTAGAACCAAGAGAACCTGGTAGGAGAAGCAATAGCAAGCACAAAAGATTTGGGAGAATTAAATTTGCCTTTGATGTATTTATGGACCATGTCTGTGAGCAATACAGTGTTTTGATTTGTAGTCAGATAAATCTAGATTCTAGGTTCAAATCCCACTTTTTACATTTGCTTAGCTGTGTGATCTTAGAAAGGTAACTTCTCTCAAACTTCACCTGTAAATATTAAAAATATATAAACCTATTGAATAACACAGAATATATTGACTATCAGTACAATACTAGCAATGATTGTCAAGGCAATTTTGGATCCCAGTCCTTTTCTAAGCGATTATATACAAAACTGAACATTGTATAGAGTGACATTTTATTTCTAAAAGTGTTGGCCAGGGTTCGATCCCTGCTTCCGTTTGCCATGCCAGCCCTGCCTTCAGGTGCGCTGAGCCGGCGATGGAGTCCGGGTGTGGTGGCGCGCTCCTGTAATCCCAGCACTAGGGAGGCAGTAAGCAAGAGGATCACTATGAATGTGGGCTGCACAGTGAGACCCTGTATACCAAAAAAAGAAAAAGAAAAACCTAAAAGTATTTTCACAGAAATAGTTTTATTGCAAAGGCTTGAAACAGATTGTTTATCAAGGCTAAATTTCACAGAACAGAAGTAACTTAATTTGAAAAAAAGAAAGTATTTTCTGGACATAATACAAAATATCTGCTTACTAAAATGGTGCAAGTGCATAGATCTGAATGGAGCTGCAGAGTAAAGAAGAAAAAAGCCCATCCAATTCTGAACATCCCTTGCCACAACTGTAAGCATTCCAGGAAAGAATGTGGTTTGATGAGGACAGAAATTTAAAAGGGGAAGAAAAAGGCAAAAGAAATGGGGACACTTTACACCTCTTTATATTTGCAGGATTTACTTGTGAAGAAATGCTCTTCATTAACACACATCCAAAATGGGATGGCTGGGCTGGCGAGATAGCTCGATGGCCTAAGCTTCTGCTTGGCAAGCACAAGGACCCAGATTCCATCCCCATACTGCAAGCCTTGCCAGCCACCGAAACCAGGTGTGGTGGTACATGCTTGCAATCCCACTGCTGGGGAGGCTGAGACGGGAGGATCACTTCTAGTCCAAGCTGCCTAGTGAAACTCTATACCAAATAAATGAAAGATTAAAAGAAAACAAATTGGCCTATGAACATCCTGTAGACCCTTCCCTAAAATGCAGAAAACAAATTTAAAAAAAAAAAAAACTATGGGTGAGGCACATGCAGATTTCAAGTCTTGGAGCCTATGAGATAGCTCAGCAGGTGAAGAACCTGTTTAGGCAAGCACAGAGACTGGGGTCCTATCTCTGGCACCACATGCTGCACCACATGTCACACCAGCCTTGCTGCTGTATGCACTGAACCAGCCACTGAGACCAGGTGTGGTGAGGCACATCTGTAATCCCAGTGCTGTGGAGGCTGAAAACAAGAGGATCATTAGGAGTCCGAGCTGCCTAGTGAGACCCTGTATTAAATATTTTTTTAAAAATTGGGATGATTTTCCCAAGGTTACACCACAGTCTGGGCTGTAGGATGATTGCCTGTTCCTATATTTTTCAGGGGAGACCTTAGGACCACTTACTGACCTTTGATGGAATGAAACCCCAAACACCACTTTTCAAACCACAAGAAAAAGCCTTGTTGGTTGAACATAAGTTTCACTAGAACTGGGCCACATCTTCAAGGGTTAAAACAGAAAAGCTCCTTCTGGACAGAGTTCCTTGGCTCCAAGACTTGAAATCTGCATGTGCCTCACCCATAGTTTTTTTTTTTTAATTTGTTTTCTGCATTTTAGGGAAGGGTCTACATGATGTTCATAGTCTCACTACTAGAATGAACTCATAGTGATTCTCTAGCTTACAGCCTCCCAAGTGCTGGGATTACAGGTGCGTGCCACCACGCCCAATCTCAATTGCCATCTCAGCATGCCCGATGTTGGCAGGGCAGGCCCGGGGATTGAACCTTGAACCCTGGCCCCTGCACATGCTTGCAGGCAATTTAATCCGCTGACCTAGGTTTGTTTTTGTTTGGGGTTTTGTTGTTGTTGTTCTGCTTTTTGTTGTTCTTTGTTTTTGGGTTTTATTTTTTTATCAAAGGATCTTGAGGCTTCATTCTCAAAACACCTTGCCAACTACCCCTTGTTGGTACACAGCCTCCCAACTTCTTCCTTTCTGTCAATCTAATTATGCCTTGAGTGCACTCTTTAACTCTAGAGACCATCAGGGTAATAAAGACAGAGTTCACTGCTCACTGAAATGTCATGCAAATTATTGACTTAATTCACCTTAGTGCTTGAGTAGGTGTGCACCACTCAGAACACTAAGAGGTGAAGGCTGCCCTTATGGGGTTTGTAAACGAGCTCAAAGAAAGATAACTATCGTGATAAATTTGCTTAGTTTCAAAAAGGAAAGTTGAACTAGAGAGTTCCTGAGGCTTATAACAGTAATTACACAGAGGCGGTAGTGAGTGAAAGGAAAGTGCATGGCATGGAGAAAATGTGCCTTCTGGAGATTTTATGTTCTCAATGAGCTGAAAGTGCTCAATCTTGGCAAATACTTTGAATATAGGTAAGGTATCACTGACTGTGTGACCTTAGATAAATCACCTCACTAGTTAATGCTTTCATTTATTAATGTGAGATGTAACAAAGATCTACTTCACAGACTTCTGTGATTACCCGAGATCCCCTGAGTACTGTACCGAGCTAAATGCTGGTTGCTGCTAATGCTGCTTCCAAGAATGAGTGGTTTCTCTAAAATTTCAGAAACTTTGTTCCTTGCCCTTGCTGTAAAAGGTTAAAGAGCAAGCAAGCAATATCGTTCTACTTGGGAAGCCCTTATTTGAACAAAAACAAACCGTTAAACTTTAGGGCGGCAACACACTCAACCAGCCGCGGACAAAACCCTTAACTGGTGGCGCGACTGGCTTTGAAAGAATCTCCTACCCAGTACTCGGCCCAATGTATTGTGGGAAGTGTAGTCTCGAACTGCAGTTGCATGAGTATAGAAAAGCTAATAGAAAACTACAACTCCCGAAGGAATAAAGGAGCGGCGCTATTTCCCAGTCGGGCGGTAGCGCTGTGGGAGGGAATTGGCAACCTTTCTGCCTACGTGGGAGAGAAGAGAGGGTTGGGGGAAGTGTGGAAAACCTGAACCCCAACCTCTGTAGCTTGAGGAAGATTTGGTGGAAGAAGTAGAGGGGGAAAAAACAGGTTGGACGTGAGGTGAGGAAGGTAAACAAATCGTTGCTATCCGGTGACACAAAGTTCTTCGCGATGTGGCTGAAGCCTGAGGAAGTGCTTCTGAAAAATGCGCTGAAACTGTGGCTGATGGAAAGGTCCAACGACTACTTCGTGCTGCAGCGGCGTCGAGGCTATGGGGAGGAAGGCGGAGGTGGGCTCACAGGTAAGTACTGGCCATATCGTTTCCTCTGGGTTGTGTTCACTGTTACTTGAAAGGTGGCAAGGAAAACAGTTACACGTCGCCACCCGTCACCAATCCTAAAACCTAGGCAGGGGGACGGGGGCTTCTGCTCCTGCCACCACCTTTTTGCCTTTACCGAGTCCTGAGAAAGCTGCAGTGGAAAAGCGCTTGCTTTGGGGTGGAACAGAAGAAGGGAGGAAGGATTCTTTCTGAGGCCAAGAAAAAATCAGATAGGCGCTCCATCGGTTAGCATGGGAGAGTGGGGTGATGGCGAGTGGACCAGCTTGACAGGTCTCATTTAGGCGACCAGTTCTCCGCTGTTGTGCACTTAACTTTGTTTTCCTCACAAAACCTGTATCAGTAATCACCACACTGGGGGGTGTTAAGTATAGTGGTGGGAGACACAAGAATGTGAAGGAAGAGGCACCCCAACCAGGTCCTAATAGGCTTTAAATGAGGGATTGAGTCAGTTGTCCGGTAAAATGGAAGAGTAGGGCTCTGAATTCCTGCCCTCTCCTAATTTAGCATCTTTACTCAGTGTCCAACTTTTCACTCCCTGGGATTGCCGCTCAGACTACGCATAACGTCCTGATACATTTCTGTCTTGAATGTTTGCACTAAACACGTTACTCATTCTTTCAAAGCCATGATTTAACCAAATTAATTAAACAAAGAGAAATCCAACCTTTCCTGTCCCTATACTTAGATTTAAAAAATAAGAACTGATTCTTGTCCAAGCATCTAAAGCCTTCAAAAAATGTAATTTTCCAATCTCCCTTCATAGGCAGGGGCATTCAAACTTTTAAAGGTAAAGAGACAAAAGTTCTTTTTCGTTATAATGTCTGGGTTGGTATTCTGTACTTGAATTGGTGGACCAGGCTTGGTTTAGGCCGTGTAATGTAAGGGGAAAGGAAGACCCCTCAAAACGATTTCACTTTTCCTCTTATCTCTTACTTGTTAAATATCATTTGTCAAATTCTTTCATTTACTCAACCTTAAGCGATTACTCTATGCTACAGAAATGTGTGGACAATAAAATAATGACATTCTGTTTCCTGCCTATAAAATGCTCATAATCTGGCTAGGCAGAGGAGGGTGGAGTGGAGGAATATCCGGTAGTAAACCAAGCAGCTTATAATTAGAACCAAATGACAAGAGTTGGGTTAAAATGCATAAGAGCTGAGGTTGATTTTTCCTCTGTAAACCTGTGCCCATCTCAGAGCATTGAGAAGATACATGGAAGATAATAGGCACAACACAATGTATGTTAAGATGGTGATAAACATACGCTGTTACTCGCTTTCTTTAAACCACTTCCAAGATGAAGAGAATTCTGAGATTCTACAGGATTTTTTTCCATCTCACAAGACCTAGATGTCTCATCCAGCCTCTAACAAGCTCCTTTAAGAAAAAGAAAGAAATCGTACTTTAGATTTTTTTCAAGGGCCAGGGAGATAGCTCAGTAGAATAAGCAGTGTCCTGGGTTCAGTCCCTGACACCACAAAAAAAAAAAAAAGCAAAAGAACAGAAAAGAAAAATCATAACAGGCTCCTTTGGAAAATATACCAACAAAAATATTCCCCTTGAAGCTTGACATTTTTGTCATTTTCTGATTCTTAAAAACTACAAGTGTTATTTTGCACTACAATTTCCATTTAATAGATTCAGACTTTTACTAGGCTTAAATTGGAAAATCAGTTATCACAGTCATCTAAATTATCCATTTCAGTCCATTGAGAACAGGACAGAATATATGCACTATTTAAAATAGATCTTCTAGCCAGCCCTGTGTTACAGCCGCAGGAGTAGACTTATAATATATTTTGATTTACCATAATTATACTTGCCCAGAATTTTTACTGGTGCTTCAGTCTAAATTTACCAAAGAAATGTATTTTAGTTAACACAACTCTGTTCTCAAAAATAATAGGTAAATCAATGAGAATAAAGTCACTGTAAGGCAGGATTTAATGGTATTTTTCTTGTTGTAAGCTTTCTTTGCGCATACAATCATTATTTTCTGTGCTTGATTTTTTTCATTCCTAATGCTTTCCTAAATCATGGACCAGTTTTTTTTTTTTTTTTAACCGTTTTCTCCATCTCACCCATACTTTTAATAGTTTCCTTTCTCTAGAATGGAAAAATTTGAAGAAATAAACCAAGATTTCTCCTGCACATATATGTTATGACTGGAGATCAGTCTGTTGATGTAGTGATCATTATGTATGTCCCTGATTGTTTTACCTAAGGTATTAACAAGATGCTTGCTGCTAAATCGAGTGGATCAGAATGTAGCAAAATGATATTTTTTAAGTTTGATTATTTTTGATCCAGAGCAAAAGTGTGTGTTCATTTTTATGACTGTTCAACTAATGCATTTTACTTAAAATTGTGACATTAAGAGTTTTGCTGTGTTTTAAATAAGTCCACACTTGGATTAGTTCTTATAAGAACTTCACTATGTGCCGGCATAAGCTGGCCTTTTGTCCATTTTGTTTTCTAAAACAAGTGTTATGTGCTACCCTTTTGTAAGATAACTTTTTGCAGTTTGTTTAATGAAAAAAGATAATAACCAGGGAAATGTTAATGGTTGTACTTTCTTTATAATTTCATTTCTTTGCCATGCAATAATTGGCAGTAACCACCAGGAATGTAATACCTTTAAGCATAAACTTGGTAAAGTTAGTTGACTACATTTCTCTTTCTAACACTGGAATAAGAACAATAGAAATTATGGAATGGTTATAAGAAGAGACTTGTTTGGAAGTCAAAATTCTGAGATACCTTTTCTAAATTTTTGGAACACTTGTAGTGGGTAGATTACTGATCTTAGCTTTATATTACTTAATTGTCCTGGCTCACAGCAGAATGGAATATTTTGTGGAAATTTTTGTTGCATATAAAGTGGTTTTGTAGATTAAGTAATTTTCCTTCATTTAGACAAGTGCTTTCTTTCATTTTTGTAGTTACCTTACATTAGCCCATGCTTCTGGTTGATAAAGGTAATGACTTTTCTATGGTGCATAAATTAGCACCTAATTGTATGTAATTAATATCATTTATGCATATTCGACTTATTCAAAACAAATCTAAAGTTTACTCTGCTTGGCAGATGGTATCCACTACATGAGCTACATTCTATTAAGTAATCTAGTGAGTAGGATTTAGATAAGGAAGCTTTAACATAGGTGATTGGTTGTGTGAATTTTACTTTAGAATTTTGAGGTCTGAACACTATAAACAGGTTCTTGGTTGGTAGATTGATAATCACCCACAGTATAGAACAAAATTAGGAAATAAAATTTACTAAATTGGAGGATTTTTATATATTGTTTCTTTATATCATCTTCCATCTTAGCAGTATTTGAAATTAAATAATGTATAAAAAACCTAGCTATTCATTTTCTCATATTTATATAAACTTTATAAACCACTGTGCAGATGATTTATCTTAAGTACATATAAGGGGGCTGGGGAGATGGCTCAGTAGAATTCAATCTGAGTTCAATCCCCAGATCTGCCAAAACAAATAAATAGATGAAAGTAAAATAAATACATACATATAAGATTGCCTTCTACAAAAACCTCTTAATAGAGGGTGTGGTGTCCCATACCTCTAATCCCAGCACTGAGAACATGAGGCCCAAGTATCACTGTGAGTTGGGGGACACCCTGGGCCTGAATGAGTTCAAGGAGAGACCCATTCTCAAAAAAAAAAAAAAAAAAAAAAAAAAAACTAAAAAGCAAGGCTTTGTCTCAAAAAACAAATAAATAACCCTCAGTGACTATCCCTTGAAAATATGAAAGCTTTCTCCTCCTATCCCACAGCCCCCAGCTCAAAGAGTCCAACTCCAAAAATGTTTGCAATATGTATTTATTAGCAAAATATCCCAAATACTCTGTGCACAAAAGAACCGTGATATAAAATATTTGATAACAAGGCTGAGGATATAGCTAAGTTATACAACATTAGCCAAGCATGTACAAAGCATCCCTCAGTTCAAACCCTAGCACCACAAAAAAGAAAAAGAAAATATTTGATATCTAAGTGGTGGTAGATAATGGCATTTCATTTTAGGTAAGGAAAAGTCTACTCCTTCATATTCATTCATTCAACTTCCTTCACTGACTCTCTTCCTCTCTTCCTGTCTTCCTGTCATTTAAACACTGTAACTTAGTAAAATATAATTTTGTCTTACTAAAAGAAAATCCCACTGGACAACCTTGAAGAGAAGGCAATTCACGTTGTGTGCCCTCTTCCTCTCTGGAACATCTTGATCTCTATAAAAAAAAAAAAAAAAAACTAAAAAATTATATTTAAGGATCTCTGGATGAAAAAGGGTGGCCTTATAGGAGGTTTTGAAAAATGAAGAATGGTCAGCATCATGGCATTTAAGTCCCATTAGAATGAAGCCTACCTGAATCATTTTCTATTTACATCATAAATCTCTACACCTTACCACTCCCCTCCCCCAAAAAACTCAGCTTTCTACACACAACATACATGATTATGACTGTGATGGTTTGACAACTGGTGGTCTACTTATAACACCAAGCTGAACTAAGCCCATATAGTACTGGGTGTGGGATGCCCATTTAAGGATAATTACCAGAGCATAATAGTCAGAAGTGGAGAAGAAGAGTTGTTAGAAGCTGTTAGGGAGGCTTAGGGAACATTTATTCCCCTGAAAGTGCTTGTCATGCTATCTTTACTTATGAACTACACTGTTTTCATTGAAAAAGCTCAGGACCTGGTTGTCATTGAGAACGGCTACAGTTCACTTTGGGGGAACTCAGGTTCTTACTTTGATCATCATTTCCTGGCTCCAGAGGAGATGTACCGTTAAGTCTCCTGAAGAAGACTCTCCCTTTGGCTTTCCTAATGGGAACTTAACTGTTCTCATCATCAGAGGAGCTTGGAACCTGACTGTCACTAAGGATGGCTGTGTTACCTTTTGGGGCAGCTCTCATTCTTACTTTGAATGTTGCTTCCTGGTTCCAGTGTAGATCCCTCAGCCTGATAGCACAGATCCTTCATCCTGCTGACATAAACTTTCTAGCTTCCACCACTGATCTTTAGACCTTCCTATCACAGATCCTTGAAATAGGCTTGCATGAGGCGTTTTCATAGCCTCTTGGCCTCCATTTGGACTCATTGGGGGCATTGTTATGTGCTTTTGGTTTTCAGTTGGACTCCAGGACATTACCATGGGATTCAGGCCCTCAGCTTGATTCTTTGATCTTTAGAGTATGGACAGATTTCCTGTATTCTACTTTTGTATATGACTCTTTGGGTAACTATTATAAAATAATCTTATAATTAAATGTCCTCATGTTACAAAATAATTTTAACTTAACTCTTCAGGATTCATGGACCTGAAGTGAACTGTAGTATTGGTTGCAGTACATACACAAGGAAGGGATCCAGGAGCAAATGGGGGAGTGAGAGACTGTTAATAGACAAAATTGTACATAGGCAAGCAAGCCTTCCACCAGCAGGAAAAGAAACAGTAGTTGCACTGATCATCCTTCATTTCCCAAAACCTCAAAGACTACCCATTCACACTTAAATGAAATATTTTAAGAGTATAAGACTGGGGCCTGGGAGATAGCTCAGTAGAATAAGAGCTTCCCTGTCAAGCGCTCAAAAGGGCCTGAATTCAATCCCCAGTTCCACCAAAAAAAAAAAAAAATACAAGACTGAATCCAGCAGATCCATTCCTTACTTTCCTACAGTAAATTTTGTACTTTTAGCATTATAATAGCTAGTTGTGCATCTTAGTACTTTTCTTTGAGGTATACAAAAGGCAATCTGTGTTTTTACCCCTGTGGTATGATGAATAGCAAAGTGTGTGACATGTGTAAATGCCAAAATGGGATTTGTACCCACATTTATGCT
This sequence comes from Ctenomys sociabilis, assembly GCA_004027165.1. Taxonomy (NCBI): domain Eukaryota; kingdom Metazoa; phylum Chordata; class Mammalia; order Rodentia; family Ctenomyidae; genus Ctenomys; species Ctenomys sociabilis. The sequence goes on along the minus strand of PVKA01042956.1, from coordinate 636 downwards.
GTATGGAACAGTTTTGTGTATGTTTACTTAAGTATCATAGAGGGCTCAGTAGACCCATATCACAATAGGATTTGTTTTTAAAATGTTTTCATTTTTCTGTTGAAGTAGCCCAACATTAAAATGATATATGAGAAACCCAATTTGTAAGTTTTGGAGGAGGTCAAAAGTGTATATCATGTTATTCATGCACACATGATAAAAATGATCCATTATAATAAAATACATGCTTTCATAACAGAAAAGTGGTGTGAGTGTATGATGATGACTTTGATGTCGGTCTAGTCATCCCAAGTTCATGAGACAGTGAAATGGAGTAAGAATCAACAGGTACAGACACAGGGAATGCAGACCTCCTGGATTCAGATGATGAAGAAAACAGCAATGTGAGTTGAACTAGTTGAAATGTTACAAAATTTCCATACTACCAAAGAGAATGATCAAGCCAGCTATCCCCCTACTGGGAATTTTCCCAAAGGATTTGGATACACTGTATCATAGAGATATATGTATACCTATGTTTATAGCAGCACAATGTGTGATAGCAAAATCTTGGAAACAACCAAGATGTCCATCACATGAGGAATGGTTGAAAAAGATGTGGTATTTCTATATAATGGAGTATTACTCAGCTATTAA
>PVKA01042955.1:0-17070 GCA_004027165.1 Ctenomys sociabilis | reverse complement strand
TAGGATATATATATATATAGGATATATCCTTCTTAAATATATATATATATGATAGGATATATCCTTCTAAAATATAGGATATATATATATAGGATATATCCTTCTTAAATATATATATATTTTTTTCCATGCATACACACAGACAAAAACAAAAAACAGTCCTTTATTTACACCCCCCTTTTTGACACCAGCAAAGACCCGCAGGTGCTGTACACGGTTCCGGGCCAGTGCCGAGGGGATGTGACTGGCCTTGTCAGACAGCAACAGTTACTCTCTTAGTTGTGCAGGTCTTGCTTTAACTTGGTCCTAACCATCCAGCATAAAAGGAAAGCTATATTAATATGCTGAGCTGTGAAAGGCTCATGCTGACAACCTCAGACAACTGCCAGTTGGGCTGATAACCCACCACTATTGGGTTATTTTCCTGAATTCAAGCACCTACAATCTTTGGTTTGGCATCAAGTATGCAAAAGTCTTTTAAATACTTCTCCAAATACAGCTTAGCTTCTCTAACAACAGTGGAACACCCATCTCTGACAAAACAAAACAAAAAAGGGGATATAAATAAGGGACCATTTTTGCTTTGTTTGTGTGTGCATGTGTTTGTGTGTGTCAAATGTATATAAGATGGGACAGACATATAGCTACTTTCTCTTAGTTCATTGAGAAGAAAGGTTTGTACTAATATTGTTTACACAAGATATCCTGTCTGCATCTTGTCCTCTGAATAACTACTAGAAAGACAACAATATGCAGTGTACTAATTATTGTAACTGTCCTACTAACCTGCCTTAAACTGTTTCATTGTTATTTTATCTTTTTTCTCATTAAAATGAAAAAAATAGATAACATAGCAACCATTGTTAATTAGCTATCCCTGTTTTAAAAATCTGTAACATACGTATTATTGTATGTTACCCCATTTTTGTCATTTTTTGTATTTGATTTTGCTTCTGTTTTCTCTCAAATTAAAATAAAATAAAATAAAAATAAATTTTAAAATGGGCATGCATATAAAAGGAAAAAGGTAAAACAACAAAGCTTTTAAAAGAAAACACAATTGAGAGTTTTTAGTCTTAGGAAGGGCAAGGCAAGGTTTCCTGTCGTAAGCCACAAGCACGATAAACATTATTTATTTATTTATTTATTTATTTTTTTTTTTTTTTGCGGTACTGGGGATTGAACTCAGGACCCTGTGCTTGCCAGGGAAGAGCTTATTCTACTGAGCTATCTTCACAGCCCAACATTTTTAAAATAAATAAATCATGTCATTATAATTGAAATTCTTCAAAATATTTGTTCATCGAAAAGAACTACTAAGAAAATGGATATGCAAGTCATACATAGACTACATTTGCAATGTGAAAGATGCTAGTATGTCAGTGACAGCATGTAAAAATTAATAATAAACACTTTTAGCATAATATAAAATTAAGCAAAAGACTCAGATATTTCCTAAGTAAAGACAAATAATGGCTACATCAACAAAAAAAGGTCTTCAACAATATTGTACTGGGAAATGAAAATTAAAACCACAATGGTGCTTATTTTACCAGAATATCTAAAATTAGCTGAAATGTCTCAAATTAAAAAGAACGAGTCCAAACACTTAAGAGAGGGTTGGAAAGAACTCACAGTGCGCACAGGGTGGGTAGAAATAGAAAATGGTTCAACCCCTTAGTAAGCCTGTTGGCAAGTTCCTATAATGTTTAATGCACACTTGCTCTACGACATTTTCTCAAGATCAATAGAAGTATATTCCTGTAAGAAATTTTTTCCAGCTTTACTGACGTATGATTGGCAAGTAAAACTGTGTGCTTAAGATGAGCAGTACGATGCTTTGACATGGGTTGGTATTCTGAAATCATTACCTCAAGCAGCTAATGAATACACCCACTACTGCAGTGCTATCTTTTTTTTTCCCCACAAAAACGTTTACAAGAATATTACATCAATGTATTCACCAAAGTAAAAATTGGAAACAGCAAGCATGATCCTCCAACAGAAGCAGAGATAAAAACTGTGTTTTCTTTAATTAATGGACTATTGTTGAGGAATAATGAAAAAAACTTAAGAGGAGTGAATGGACTGCTGATAAATACAGCAACGTGGTGGCAGTGCACAATCCTTTTGTTGCACAAAAGGAGTCATATTTAAAGTAGCCCGTTTGGGGCCAGTGAGATGATAGCTCAGTGGTCTAAAGAGGCTGCTTAGGCAAGCTTAGGCAGGCGCAGGGGGCCAAGATTCAATCCTGGCACCATATGCCATGCCAGCCCCACCCTCAGGGTGGATTGAGCCAGACAAAATATATAAAAAGTAAATGAAAAAAAAAAAAAGTAGCTCATCCTACCTGACTCTCACACAAGAAGTGCAAGGATGGCAAACTCCACCAATGGAAATGGGAACCACAGGAGTGGGGTGAAACTGACAGATACAGAGCAGAAGAAGGCTGACGAGGACAGCTGCATCTTGAGAGTGAAGATGGGCATGAGGGTACAAGTCATAAATATTCATTGTATTTCACACTATGTTAATAAAATATGGAAAATTCATCTCCTTTCAAAACTAAAATGATTAAAGACCACAATGCACAGAATTTCTAGGAGTGCGGTATGCATAGTCTTAGTTCAGAAACAATCAGGCAAGGATAGTGTTCACTTGTCGTTAAGAACTACTTAGAGTTCCTACCATAAATAGCAGGGAGTGTTTTCAGTTAAAAAAAAAAAAAAAGTCTGACTTTGCTATGATTAACATACCTAAGATATAGCAGAGCTGGGGCTCAAAGCCCATATCTCACTCTGCATTGGTTGTGCTTTGCTTTATTATCCATTCTTCATATGATCAAGAAAAATTACTGAGCCCAAATATGTTAATACTCCAAATAGACTTATAGAAAGCCTGTGGTTCCCATTTCCATTGGTGGAGTCTGTCATCCTTGAACTTCTTGTATGCGAGTCAGGTAGGATGGGCTACTTTATTTATTAATTTTTTCATTTTCTTTCTCATTTACACCAATGAGAAAGAAAAAGTCTAGTCATTAAACTACAATACAGTTTTATTTTCACTAAGAAGTTGTCATATTTATTTAAAGATCTTTAGCTTCTTTCTTTTTTTTTTTTTTTTGGCAGAACCAGGGATTGAACTCAGGCCCTTGCACTTGCCAAGGAAGCACTTATCCACTAAGCCATCTCCCCACGCCCCTATTTAAAGATCTTTTAAACTAGATTTTTCTAGGTATTGCTCATATTCCTTAATCAAATGATAAGTAAAATAAATTGGATGGGAATTCAAAAACTAATATGGAACGGTGGTCATTCATTCTCTGAAGAATGACTATTTCCTTCATAAACTGAAGCAGAATTTCTACAATTCTAAAGTTATTATATTAGTGATAATTGCCTTCCAACATCAATATGGCAAAGATTCTCAATTCCGTGTATCTTTGCTAAAAAAGCTATCATATGTTCTGCGGTTCCATAAGAGGCAAACTGCTACTGGTGACCAAATACTTTCAAATTCAAGAGCATTTCTTGTGATTTAATAATGCTTGATAATATACATACAGAAAAATGCTATGTCATTACCAGATCAACACCATTTTCTGCCACTGAAATTGTAAAATGACGTCAGAATTCAGGCTGATCCAGGAGCATGAACACGCTCAGCCGTCAGATGAGCACTGAGGTTTGCATTAGTGAACCAAATGTGGTGTCTGTCGGCAAAGTGCTTTTGTGCCAAAGTTGATCTTTAGTAAGGCTGGGGTCACAGCGCAGCTCAGCCACTATGCATGTAGAGAAGCACCTGGGGCATTAGTTACGAAGGACAAGTCCTGGTCCCATTCCTGGGGGGGAATGTGTTGTTCTGGAACTACACAGCAAACCTCATCACTAGACACAGTATAGGACAATACAGTAGGATATATAAAAATCTCAGGGTATATGCTTACTACGAATAAGCACTATGAAGACAACAATATGCAATGGAATAATTATTGAAACCATCCTATTAATCAGTTTTGAAACTGTCTTATTTGTTTTTCAATAAAATTAATTTAAAAAAAGAGTTTTTCACAAGTTATGAAGATTGCAGAAAGACATTTGTAATTCATTATAAAGTGACACACACAGAGATTTCTGTCTTATGCTTAGAATTTTGTTATAAATCAACACAAAGGAGGCTTAAGGACTTCTAAGAATATTCATCCCCCATTAAATAATTCTGAGGAATCTAAGATAGCTGGCTAGAAAAACAGACAAAAGTCTTACAACAGGATGACTCTGCCACCTTTCTCTCATTGCTGAGATAAAATACTGGATCCCCAAAACTTAAGGAAGAGAAGATTACGTAACTATTGTGAGGTTTCAGTCTACAATCAGCTGCCCCAAGGCAGGGCGGGCTGGCGCAGCGGCAACTGGCCAAGGCGGCAGAGGACAGCGGCAGCAGCAAGAGCACCAGAAAAGGTGACACGTCTCCCCTCCCTTACGCTGCAGCAGGCTGCCCACCCTGGGGTGTGGGCAGTGCACCATCTGCCTCTCCTCCTGCACAGGCTCAGGGCGTCCAGAGCGAGGGCTGAACTGCTTAAACTTCTAACCTTCTCAAGCTGACACAATGGATCAACCATTGCACAGAAAAAAAAAAAAAAAGATTTCATACACACTGGCCAGTAACTTTGTTGCGACTGTTATGTGTCATTAAAAAATGTGCTCTTTCTCAATTGTAAAAATAAATTTTATAATTAAACTATCAGTGATTTATATTCATTATCAAAAACATTTTCCCAGTCAGTATCTGGCCAGCCCTCTTTTCCTAGTTTTACAGCTTTCCTTTCCTCAGGCTTTGCCTCTGTCAATGGAGCTGTTCTTAGCACTCCTGTAACCCATGTTGCATTCCTTTGCAAAGGCTCACTTTTTTCCCAGTTGGTTCTTTCTAGAATTCTTCTCATGTTTCATTTCCTTCCTTTGTCTTTCTCTCATAATGTGACACAGTGTCACATGGAGGCGAGAGTATGGCTTGTTTCTTCATTTAATGAGCTTAGTATTTTAAAAGTCTTCTACATGGAGTTTATTTAATCCTCGAACGAACTTTTTTCTACCCCCTGCTTTTGCAAGGAAGAGCTGGATATGAAGGCTGCAAAGGACTACTGATTACTAAAACCCTGGGTCCTTAGCAGCGAGCTACCAAGAGACAACCTTGGTTTTGATGACAATTGTGACAGCCAAGAGGAAAACAACGACCAGGTTAAAGATGTAATGGTCTCTACTTGTTGGTTCACCTTCATAAGAGCCAAAGTCCTGGGACCTGTTGCTATGCCTAGAAGAAAATACAGTAGGACCAAGAAAATAGTTTTCAAAAAAAGAAGAAAGCAAAGTGCATTATAATACAACCTAGATGGCTAATACAGAACAGCCCAACTAATATATTCAAGAGTCATAATCAACATATGTACATGTAGTGAATAATATATGTGTATTGTCTGCAAGACACTATACCCAAGAAGATATTGGTCCAGTTGAGAGACAAAAATTTATAAGGCATCCAAAAATAATCAAACAAATAAAAGCAGGATCACAATTCGTAGTATCAACTACTCACACTTTTGGAAATTCTGAAAAGTGAAAGATGAGGGCTGATGTTATGGCTTGTGTCTAGTTGTCCACCCTAAAGCCTTACGCAATCATGGGGTGGACTTCTAGAGTTTGTGATTAACTCACGATGCACGGGGATTATGGGTAAACCAAGGCTGGGATTAACTATGGTTCTGAGTACTGCTGGGATTATGGGTGCAAGTGCTATACCCAGGCTGGGGCATACAGCCTTATGAATGTAACATAAGAGACAGAGAGACAGACTTCCTCTCACTTTCCATTGTTCCTGCTACTCCTCCTTGCTCTTTGGTGCCACAATGAAAGGTTACTCTGCCATGTGGTGCTCTGCCTTGGAACCAACTGAGTATGGACTGAAACCTGCAGTAACTGTGAGTGAAATAAACCTTTCCTTCCTTCATTTTGGGTGTTGGGTATTTGTCCCAGCAATGAGAGAAGAGTAATTGAGACAGCCTGGAGTCATCAAGAATGACTGGACAGAAGAAGAAGAAGAAGAAGAAAAGAAACAGGACACTGATGAAAGGTTGGCTCCATCAAAGTAACAGAGGATGGATTTAAAACCTGAGCCAGGAGCTCAGCTCAGAATGGGGCACAAAGGAGCCAGGCGGAGCACACGCAAGGGGCACGCAGGCAGGCAGGCAGCAAGTTTTTATTGGTAAACAGAAGGTGAGATGATCACAGGGTTGGCTTGGGAGGAAAACAGCATCAGGAAAAGGAATTGAAAGGTGGTGGACTGGACACTGCAGATGCTGCAAAGGGATGTGGTCAATCACAAAGGCAGCCTGCGAGAGGGACAGAAAGGAACATGAATGAGAAGGACAGAGCTTAGGAGACTGAGAACAATCAGGGAAGCAAGGTATCAGCAGCAGATTGGGATGAGGGGAATAAAAGAGATTTTAAGTATGAAAAAAAAAAAATCAATAGGGTTTGAAGACACCAGAAAAAAGGAAGAAATGGAAGCTTCAAAGGTGATACAATGTTTCCATCCAGAAAAGCAGAAAGAAAGATGAGCGGCACATTTTGATCACCACATCTAAAATTCATACAAACTCCACCTGCTTTCGCATCTTCCCCGGGCACCTGGCTTAAGTCACCCACACCAGATGGGTCCCCCAGTATGCTTCAAAGGAAGACGCTGGAGTGTGCTCTGCTAGTATTAAGTGAAACTCCACACACGAAGGACTATCAACATTTTCAATATGTCCTTGTTTATGAAGGGCCGATTTCCTATTTCCTATCTGCATTTAAATAATTGAGTAGGGAAGAATGTGAATGGGGAAAAATTGGCCATGCATTAGTAATTGTCGAAGATAGATGATAACTTGTTCTCGCCACTTAAGAATAAATAACTCCTCACTGCTTCCAGCTGCGCGCACCAATCTAATCATTCCCTGAGAAACCCCTTCAAAAGAAAAAGATCATAAAATCTGACAGTGTAAAGTTTAAATAACTTTGCCTAAAAGAGTCAAATCTAATCTGTGAGAGCTACTACTAAACATAACTGCAAAAAATATATGAAAAAACATACTGAAGGGACTGGGGAGAAAGCTCAGCGGTCCAAGTGCCTGTCTGGCATGCGCAAGGACCTGGGTTCAGTCTCTGGTACCACATGCTGTGTCAGCCTGGGAGCCCCAGGTGCACTAAGCTGGCCACTGAGACTGGGCGTGGTGGCACACACCTGTCATCCCAGCACTGGGAAGGCCGAGACAGGAGGATCACTGCGAGTCTGAGCTACATAGTGAGACCCTGCACCAAATACATAAAAAAAGGTTAACAAAGAGGAAAAAATATTCAATATTCAAGTGCTAATGTTTTTAAACACATCTAGATTAAAATCAAGACATACAAACAATAAAGACTGGTATCCTACCCAAACACAGAGTACCTTGGGCAAAATCCATTTGGAAAGTTTACTGTTGGACCTATACGCGTATCTCTAAGTATTAACTGACAGAGTTTTGCTTTATATTTCCCTTTATCTTCCTAGTAAAACAGGAGCCATACCCCTGACTGCACAATCTTTAAGCATTATTCATCTTATACCGGAGTATGGATTCAGGAAATTATATATAACAAACAGTTAATGGAGATGTTGACATACTATGAAACACAACAAACTCAATACACTTCTCTTTATATAATTGTTTTTGGATACACAGAATGACGTATATATACCCAAGAAGATATTGGTCCAGTTGAGAGACAACAATTTATAAGGCATCCAAAAATAATCAAACAAAAAAAAGCAGGACCACAATTCGTAGTATCAACTACTCACACTTCTGGAAATTCTGCAAAGTGAAAGATGAGGGTTGATGTTATGGCTTGTGTCTAGTTGTCTACCCTAAAGTCTTACGCAGTCATGGGGTGGACTTCTAGAGTTTGTGATTAACTCATGATGCACGGGGATTATGGGTAAACCAAGGCTGGGATTAATTATGGTTCTGAGTACTGCTGGGATTATGGGTGTGAGTGCTATACCCAGACTGGGGCATACAGCCTTATGAATGTAACATAAGAGACAGAGAGACAGACTTCCTCTCTGTTTCCATTGTTCCTGCTACAAGCACAAGCACCACTGTAAATTTAAAAATGAAATTCAAAGACTATCAAGTCTAAACATCATTTTACCACATTAGAGAGAACAGTGTAATGAGATGAAAGTTTGCAACCCTCCCTTTTCCCCCACAAACTTTCTTACATACCTAAAACCAGGTTTGATGCCCTAAGAAACTTAGAGAGATTAAAAAAATAAATAAAATCGCTACATTCTCCTATATGTTACTACCATGAACTTTTCTTGTGCTTAGAGGAAATAAATCACGAGTAGCTTCACACTGGACATTCAAATGCAGGCTCCTTGTCAGCCCTGACCAAGGGAAGCAGGCAAGCAGTGCAGCTAGCGCTCGCCTGCCAAATGCAGCAGCTCAGGTCTCCCAAGCAGGCAACTGGCAAAGAATTTTCCTTTCTGTACCTTCATTCACAAGCTACACACCCCATCACAGCACCGCCATGTCCTTCTCCTCGTCTCTCCAGCTCATGGCCGGCACTCCTTCCTCAGGACCTGTGCACCTACTGTTGTCCTGGCCGGAAATGCCTCTGCCTTCCAGGCTGACCCAGCCAGTTCCCCTTATGTACAACTTGCACCTGAAATGGGCCCTCTTCAGAGAACACTTCCGGACCTCCTAATTATCTTAGGATTCGATTATGCAGCTACCAAACACGCTCCTTCATTTATTTACTTTTTTAGGGGCTGAAGGGAGGAAGGGTCTCATTATGCAGCCCAAGGTGGCCTGGAACTTGTGACGGTCCTCCTGCCTCAGCCTCTCAAGTGCTGGAATTCCTGATGGGTGCCACCATATAGGCTTATTTACTTTTTATGATCTGCCTTCACTCCTCCTCCATTAATAAAACACTGAGCTCCATTCAAGTACAGGCCATGTCTTATCTACAAAGTGTGATCAAATAGTGCTTTTATCTTTTAATATGTTATGGTTTGGCTGGGGAAGATAGCTCAGCAGTCTGAGCGCCATCCTGGCAAGCACAAGGACCCAGGCTGGATCCCCAGTACCACATGCCGAGCTGACCCTAGAGCCCGGGTGCACAGAGCCAGCCACTGAGACTGGGTGTGGTGGTGCATGCCTATGATCGCAGTGCTAGCAAGGCTGAGACAGTAGGATCACTATGAGTCTGAGCTGTGTAGTGAGACCCTGCACCAAATAAATAAATAATAATGATTTTTTAAAAAAGTCACTTAATGACACACTGCCACTGATCGCCCACAAAATCATCCCCCTTGCCTAGATCGCATTTAATGCAGCATTCTGGCCACTTTCTGAAGCCTTGCCGGAAGTCCTCTTTCATGCGTATTTTTGAGAGGCGAGCACAAACATAATGAACACTGGAGCTGCACAAAGGAAAGGCGGGCTTGTGAGACTACTCTGGGGCCTCCTCCACCTCATCTACCAGATCTGGCACCATACGAGGACAGAAATTTCCCTGAAGTCAAAATGACCATGGAAATTAAATGTTTTAAGCAGCTCAGGACATTAAGTTAGCCAGGACGACACAACTAACGGCACTCATGAAAGAGGACTTCAGAGCTGCTTCTTCAGAAAGTGGCAAGAACAACAGGCTAAGTGGGTTCAAAGGTGGAGAGGATTTTGAAGAGAATGACTGACAGTACGCCTTTCAGTGTAATAATGTTTGCTGTCAATATTCACCTTAGGCTTCGCTCATATCTTCATTAATGTGGCCTCAGATTTAGAGAAGAAGTAGTTGGTCCAGCCACAGCAGCAGCCACCTGCATGCTTGCAAAATAAACGTTTTATGTTGACCTTCCAAGTTTTTGAAGTTTGTTCCCCTAATAAACTTTCGATACGCATGGGTTCTGTGTTGAGCTCCATGCTATCCACACCTACAGCTATTTCTTGTACACAGGAAGCAATTTTCACTCTTATATTTTCAGATTCAACATATTAAGGTGTCACATTCATCCCGAAAGTAATTAGCATTTATAACCACTGAATATCTCTGTGTGCTAGACTCAGAGCCAGAACTTATTGATAAGCCAGTGTTGAAGAAAAAGCAGTGTAAGGGAGAAATAAAAAGAGGAACAGAAACGGGGCAGCTGCTGCTCTGCTAAAGTGATGTTCCAACTACAGACAAAGAGAGATAAAGAAAAATAAAAAAAGACTGTCACTTCCCAGTGATACTACAAAGCAGGACACACAGACCTGGTTAAATAATTTCTGGTACATCATTAAAGTAAAGAAGTCATTTCAAGCACATTACACGGCATCAGAGCAAAATTCTAACTATTTCTAAATGGAACTAAGCTCGTACAAATCTAAACTATTGAAGAATAGTTTATTTCTCCCTTACACTGCTTTTTCTTCAACACTGGCTTATCAATAAATTAATCTGAATCCTACTTTCGTAAAGATAATCACATAACCAGACAAAATCAGAAATAGTCCACAGGAAAACAAGGAGAACTTGTGGGATGTGTAATTATAAACATAAGAATTTCTCCTTGATTTTTTTTTTTGATCTTTGTCTATCTGTGTATCAGCTAATGCTTAATTTTTTGACTTCTTCTTTTGTTTCTCTCTTCTTCATTTCTAATAATAACATTTTCTTTTACATTGTTTTTCTAATTTCGCATGCCTATATCTGGTAATCTGAACAATTTAAGTTGAAGACAACACCATGCAATACAACAAATACTGTCAAACTCGTATTATTTTGATTAGTGAAATTCTGTATCTTTTTAATTTTTATTACTATTCTGCATTCCCTTCAAAACAAGTTTTACAACATAATAAAAATTATATTGGCTTGGGAAGGGGGGGGTTGCCTTCTGTTTTTTACTTGATGAATTCTTCAGCTTTTGGTTTTGTGCTTAAGAAAAAGTAAATGGATTACTGGATCCAGTTAAAGTAGTAATTTATTTACAGTCTTGTAGCAGGCCAGAGATGGTGCACCTTGGGTAAGCATAGTCACTGGACCACAGCGATAATGGCATTCACTAAATTCCTTAAGATGCTGAAGGATAGAAACTGTACACTGATCAAATAATAAAAGTTACCTTCAAGTAATTATAGCCTTCCATTTAGACATCACCTCCCGCCATCCGCACAGTGACCTAGTAAGTTAGCTCTATCACTTTCTATGTCTACAAAGACTCCACTGCGAACCACTGACAGCTTCGCACCAACACGCTGATCCGCTCTTCATGCTTCGGTGCCAATGTGACCCTACCCTTTAAGCATTCGAATGATTTTATTACAAGACTCTCATTACTACTTCATGTCTTCCACTTGTAACTGCTTTGTAGTAAAGTCACACCTTATCTACAGGCTCTGCATCAACAGATTCAACTAACCTCAGGCACAAAATATCTGGAAAACCACCACAGCTGTATGGAACACATAAAAATTTTTTTTTCACTTATCACTACCTACTGAAAAGTACAGTACAACTACCAGCAGTGATCAAAATACATGGTGAATGTTTAATTTTTAAAGATGTATTGTACAGCAAAAGACATGATGACACACACTCCCACCCCAAGTGCTCCTCGCTTCCAACACATTTATGGCACAGTTCTTGCCACTTTCTGAAGAATCTGGGAAAGCTCTTTTTTTCCTGCGGGTCTTTATGAGGTGGGGTTGAAGCAATGGTGAAGGCTGCTGCTGAGCGCCATCTACACAGAAGGGAAGGCAGCTCTGTACAACGCTGCAGGCTCTCATCCACGTTCTTCACCAAATCTGGCACCACATAAACTCTGGCTCTTCCCCAAAATCAAGACAACCACAGAAAGGTTAATGTTTTCAATTGATTCAAAGCATCAAGGACACCACAACAGGGCAACCAAAGAGACTCACAGAAGAGGACTTCCAGAAACAGCTCAGAAAGTAGAAATAATTATGGGAGAACTGTGTTCAAAGGGAGGGTGTATACTGACCATGGTTAATGGCAATATGTTATTGGCTGTAATAATTTTTTAATCATTTATTTATTCATTTATTTACTTGCTAGAGGGTCTCCCTGCACAGCTTAGACTGTGATCCTCCCGTCTCAGTCTCCCAAGCGCTGGAATGATAGGTATGTACCGCCACACCCGCTTTCGGTGGCCTGAACAATATGGCACACCTGGGGTTCTGGAGCCAGCACAGTATGCAGTACTGGGGATTGAACCCAGGTCCTTGCACTTGCCAGGCAGGCACTTGAACCACCAAGCTATCTCTGCAGCCCTGCTGTAATAACTTTAACTTAAACATTTATCATTTTAACCATTCCTTCTATCATAAATAACCTAGAGTTTATTTAAAGTATATGATAGGATGTATAGGTTATATGCAAATGCTGTGTTATTTTATATAATAAGGAACTTGAACAGCTATTCAACAGGTTTATCCTGTGGAAGAGAAGAGCCTTGGAACCAATTCCACACACATACACTGAGGAACAAATATTTTTATTACTTGCCGTCATAAATTAAATCTTAAATCAAGTTACGCTCCTAATATTGTATTTAGAAATACTATTTTGATGATGGTAGTAATGATGAAACCTTCTTAATCATCACACTTAGAGTAAGAAGGCTTGTGGTCCCAGAATACAATTTTTGTTCAAATAATTTAAAATTGCAGATCAAAACCTTTGTGAAGCTGGGTGTGGTGGTGCACACCTGTAAGCCCACCACTGGGAGGCTGAGGCAGGAGGATCCTTAAGATTCTGAGATCAGCCAGGGCTACAAAGGGAGCTCAATGCCAGCCTGCACTGTATAGTGAAACCCTGTCTACAAGAAAAAAAACTCACTGTGAATATGCTCCTAGGACACTGTGAGTGCCCTCTTCAGCTGGAAGATGGACTACTCAAGTCAGACTGGTCAGTAGACCACCTACCCATCCTCCTGAATCAAGGAAGACACTATCCTACCTTGGCCAAGATGCTCCCCTACCCCCGCCTTAAAGACTGTCAGGGAGATTAGGCAGCCCTAGCCCCACCCCTAGCCTTCCCACAGGACTTTGCAGGGTGGGCTGCCCCTCCTCCTCCTAAAGACCACCAGGGAGTTGTGACTACCGCACCAACATGCAGGAGCCCTGTAGAGCACAACCCTGCGTCAATCCACCCCTCAGAAGGCCTTGCACGTCTTCAGCCTGCACTCAGCAGCAGCAGAGCCTTCTTCAGCTGCAGCTGGCCTGCCTCTCCTTAACGAGGTAGAAACTACACTGAACCCCACACAGCAGGAGCTTTGGCAAGCCTACCCTGGCCTCCCATACTCTAGACCTTGCTGACCTGCTCCACGCCCATCTACATCACTGCAAAAAATGACAAAAGGAAGGAACAAAAGGCAACCTCAGGAACCTCTAGCACACCCAAAACAAGTCTATGAGACAAAATCATAGAAGAACTTGGGAGTCACACACCTGAAATTTCTGAGATGATAGCAACTAAAGTGAAGACCAACTCCAGCAGGCCATGGAGGTAAATCAGGTCAGAAATAATCTCTCAGTAAAATAGGAAATGACAACAATCATGAAAGAATTGCTAGATATATCTAAGGAAGATATAGATAAAAAAAAAAAAATAGAGAAGGGAATAGGAAAATGATGGGAACACTGAATGAGCAATACGGGAAAGAACTAGAATTCATGAAACTGATCCAAACTGATATCCAAGACATTAAAACTCAAGTGAAAGGTAGCAAGCAACTTGAATGCAACAGAAGATAGAATTTCAGACCCTGAAGACAGCACTGCAGCTAATGAACCTGAAAGGAAACATCTTTTAAAAATAATGAGAAACCAGGAAATACCATAGGACCTTGGCCAAGAGATAGACTACAATAATATGGCACTGCAATTGCCAAATATTTTATTCCAGTTGTCAAAGTAGAAAATCATCACAATCTTAACAGCATCTGCATAAAACATATAAGCAAGAATTCTGGTTTATGTAATTGAAAGGAAGCATTTCTGGTTGTGCTGAATTTTTGATTCTTATAATTTTCTGAGTTCCTTTCATAGTTATTATCAAAGTGGTGCCTCATACTCTACGTTAACATTTGTAGTACAATTCAAGTTGAGCATCTATTTCCTTTTTAATTTATTTACATAAACAACAGGGAAACCAGTTAACAAATACTAAGAGAGGAAGTGTAACGAAAATCTACATATTTATTTTGGACAGATTTCAGTGGAAGCAAAAACGTTCATTTCCCTAAAAGATGTTTCTAAGATACGTTAAACTTTTCACTTTAAAAATACCCTTCCAGTTCAAAAGGTTATCTGGGCTACAGTGATATCAGTCCATGAGTTAAACAAAATGAAGCAGATATGGGTTTAACCCAACTGAACATATTAAACTCGAACACTGAACCACTGTTAAGTCTCTTTACAATCAAAAGGTAGGTACTGATTTATCTACCAGGAATAAAAGAAACGAGCACAAAGCATAGCACGGGAGGAATCACCATCAATCTCTGCTACTTATGGACCTCGTGACAGGTCAGTGGAGGGCGCACCTGAGCAGAGGGAGGTCCTGGCCACCAGCGCTCCATAGGAACACCCATCCTCATCCACGTCAGTCCTGGAATTCTCACGTTTCTCACTTATCATTTCATTGAATAGGACTTTGCACAGAAAACAAAACTAAAGCACTGTAAAAGATTACATATACACATGTGCACACCTCTGTATTCCTCCGCCTTTGCATGTGTTAGTCTCAACAAATCCACGTGAAGTGCAGCTGGCCACAGCTCTAGCAAGCACACTGATAGGGACAAGCCTTACCTGCCAGGGTCTGAACTGGACCAGAGATGCTCCCACTTTAACTCCAGCACCTCATTAAAAAAACATCACACACAGTCTCTGAACAGCATCAGTCAGTGTCTCTCACTCTTGTCAAGCTGTTCGTTACATCGAAATGGAAAGATAAAACAAACAACTATTCCCGCTTCCAATTCATCAAGACAGAATAATAAAATGTCATTACTGAATCATCGCTATTCCAAGTCAAATGGGACACTACCACAGAACACAACATGGAGGAAGTAAAAATGCGCATCTCTCCCTAATCTTGTTAAGGATGACCATTAAATCCCACTTTTCTCTTCTGACAACTGTGATTTAGGTGATAGCCAAAACCACATGAAAATAAATGGTCTGTTCTATCTCTAACATCTCCCCATGCTTGCTTTATTTACTGTGGCCATAACTCTGCAACACATAAGAAGTGGTTGTGAATATTGTACGAAAGCTACAAAGTCAACAGTAACTAATAAAGGCAGGTTTTATCAGACAATAACAAAGTTATTGGCAAATTGTAGGTTATTGAGAAAATACACATAAATCCACTGAAAGAATTCAGACATAAATCTGTGTATGTTGACTGCTGAATTTAAATAACATATAATTCAAAGAAATGTCTAAATAAGATATATTATGATTTAATATATATATATAAATATATATAATGATTTAATATATATAGTGATTTAAGTATCATTAACTAGATGTCCAACTCATTAGCTTGAATATATATCTACTAAGAAATAGAAACACTGAATAATCTTAGAGGCAAAATTAATCAAGCTGACTCTTAGAAACAAGCAAGATAATCAAAACAAATCTGGACTACACAAATAGCAGAGAAAAATTAACTTAAGTGGTTCCTTCTGCATGCATTACACTCTCAGTAAATTCCAAGATCATTATATATCAGGGATTGCTAACTTCCTTAAGAAAGAATTTTTTCTGGATGAATACATTTTTTCCTAAACTTTTCTCCACAATAATTATATTGAAAATGATCTTATGTGTACATGAACATTACACAAAACTTACGAAAATATTACCAAAATCAAAGTGAAGACTACCTAATAGTCTTGCATATGCATCACTAGCTATGAAACAAACAGTGCCAACTTTCCATTGAGAGCTTTTCATGGGACCAGAGAGATGGCTCAGTGGAATAAGCGCTTCCCTGGCAAGTGCAATGGCCTGAGTTCAATCCCCAGTTCTGTCAAAAACAAAAAAGCCTTTCATGCTCTTAATCACTCACCTCTTACATATGAACAGTGAACATCTGGAAAACAATCAAAACATAGTATCAGACAATAACAAAGTTTTGTCTTACTTCAAAGAAAAAAAGGGCAAAGACTAAAAACTACGTATAGTAAAAATTATAAAATGCTGATGAAATAAAATATCAAAATAAAGTACAATTTTGTTTTCTGTTGTTTTTTTTTTTTCTGTATTTAGGACAGGATCTACAGAGTCTCATTACACAGATCTGACTCTTAGTGATTCTCCTGCTTTCAGCCTCCCCAGTGCTGGTATTACAGGCACATGCTACCACACCAAGTCTGAATCTTTGTCTCAGTGCACCCAGGGGGTGGGAGGGAGCCAGCATGGCATGCCAGGGATTGAACCCTGACCACTACACTCTATAAAATACAATTTTAGTAATGTCTCATTTTTAATTAACATCTAATTTAAACTGCCTCTAAATATTTCTATTAAAATTTTAATTTAAATTGAGCACATGTGCCCTGAGCAACAATACTCTTTGGTGATACAAAGTCTGTATTACAAATATCCTGTACATAAAATGAATAATTCCTTAGTTCATATTTCTGGTATCACTCAGGCTTCAGTTTCTTGTATTCCAATTAAATAAGTTTGGTCAAAGTCAAAGGCTATCTACATGATCTCTTCAGCAATCCCTAAAGTCTCAATTATTTTCTTGAAAACTAATTTCAGGTAGCTTGCAGCTTTCTAATTATTTCCCTTTTAAAAACTATGCATCAGGGGCCTGGGAAATGGCTCAGTGGAATAAGTGCTTCCCTGGCAAGTGCAAGGGCCTGAGTTCAATCCCTGGCTCTGCAAAAAAAAAAAAAAAAAAAAAAAAAAAAAAAAAAAAAAAAAAAAAAAAAAAAAAAAAAAACAAAATAAAA